>JAJLTN010000252.1:0-12068 GCA_030568215.1 Lipomyces kockii
TCTTAGGTGCGCGGAGCCTACAGGAATCCTTCTCCTCTCTCTTTCAGAATTTTCGGTCCACCCACCGTAAGCGAGGCCGGATAACTAATCCAAATAATTGATTCAGCGAGCTGGTAGGTTTGCCTTTTACCTGTCAGAACAGCCGTTTGTCTACTTGCACTGAGCAGGCATACTCATCTCTCGTAGTGAGTGGTATCACTGGTACACCAGACTCGAGGCGGCATTTATTCTACTTCACAAAGACCAACTTATTTAGTGACCACGTCACTAGGCATTTTATTCAACCTCACTAAGGTTATTTGACTTTAGTGATATCACAGTAGGGTTGGTGATTCTATCACTAAGCAGAGGTCTTATAGACGCTAGGCAAGAAGTAAAAGAGGAAGGGTGCTCAGGGCACCTGACAGTCGATGTATGAGCTGTCGAGTGATTCCCAGTGTGTGATTCCAGCAGTACTGCTATTTTGTTAGTTAGTCTCTCTAAGCCCTCTACCTACAAACATTTAGTTAGTGTGCCTCAATGGACAATAAAGACAATCTAAATATGTACTTCCTGAACAATGCCCCAACGATTCTCTCATCCATCCCCGCTCAGATCAAACAACAAAAATATGGAAATGAGCGTACTTACGTTAGACGGCGGAGAGCCACGATTTATGCGAAAGTCACTTGGACAGTCATGAAATCGGAATCTGACCATCCCCACCTCAACTGGGGTTGTGCGGCGTAAAGCGCTAGTTAATGGCAATCCGCTGGAATACTTCTGACAGCTTGCAGAACTAGTCCGAAAATGTTCGTCAATTCATTTAGCGTCAAAGTCAGCGAACGTTCGGCCGATTACATCGCCGAGTCAAGTCTACCTTCGAGCGTTAGTATCATTTTGGGCTGCTGGCTCATCGCTTGGTCATTCAGGGAGAGCGGCGCACTAAGCTTCATGTCATTCCACCTCACTCACAACTTTCGTTACAACTTCACCTCAGTTAATTTCGGATATCGTCAAACCTTTCACCCGAAGCTTTGGACCTTATCACTGGCGCGTACGTCCCGCCAAAAATAAGTTAACTCCGCACCGGTGCTATTTATGCAGAGTATTGCTGAGACAGATTCTTCTCGGTTTTATATCGACAATCCTACTTAATATTGGGACTATTGAGCTCAGGTACCGTCGAACTTTGCAGACTGGATATATCTTTTTGACTACGAAAAGGCACAACGCAGAAAGTAAAATGGTGCTACTTACCGGAGCTGAAAGTTAGTCGGACAGCCACTTCTTCCATTATATTTATATAGAGCTGATCGTTCTAGTTGCCCATCACGACACTAAGGAAAGCTGCTGGATTATTGTGCACGGGAGAGGCTGACGACGTGACTGGTGGCCTGTACATGTAACCAGTGGTTGCATGGCCATGCTACCGTGAGGGTACGAGGGTGCTCTCCCATAGTAAAGAGCCGCTTTACCAGGACTTACCCGGCTAGAGGTGACATGGGACGGTTGCACCATAGTAAAGGAGCGAGGGTGCGGGAGGGTGCCCCGGGTAAGTCGCAGCCAACGCCTGGTAGTGCCTGAAATCCGCTAGTGGTTAAGGCGCTGAACCGTATTCAGCACACCGCTATAACGACCTGCTTAACCTGGGGCCAGAAGGGCGGAGCTCGAAACATCACCAAAAATCGACCAATATAAGTGTTAATAAAAATAGTCGACTGGAATGAGAAAAATCGGGCGAGTCGGGTGATACAATTTTAAATTGCCTCAGTACACATAAGCGGCGATGAGAGGTTTGGCGGACAAAGCATGGCACGGGGCGGTTAGGGTGACGGGTAGTGGCTACGCAATGGCGACTGCCAAGCATGGAAGATGGCGTGCGATCCGACGCCTCGCTTAGCAACCGTGCTGCGAAGTCCTCTGCATACAATAGATAACAAGGGGACTCCAACCTAAACATATAAGCTGTGGTTCAGGGGGCTCAGGGTTCAGGAGGTATTGGGTGAAGAGAGAACTCACAGTTGAGCTCAGGGATACTTGATTTGCATGAGATTTAGTGGCTAATCGGTGGTGTGAAAGTTAATAGGAACTCGACTGATTTGTGGTGTGAGAATGTGTAGGACGACTTAGACCGTGTATCGGGCGGGTTATATTGCAATGATGAAGATTCGAACAGCTTCAAGAACATATTACGGTCTACGCCTGCATATTAATGTTAGAATCAATGAAGGCGTACGCGATATATAAGCTACCATTGTCAGGTATACCATAAGTTATCGTTTTGGAACACCAGGAATTTACCTCTAAACCTGGTGCATCATTTCCTATGTTTGCCAGTTGCCACTCATTGTGAAACATTTTCACGCCATGATCTCTCTCCAGCAATTTTATTCTGTTTATCTAAAATGGTTAGCCTGTTATTTTCGGGAAGCTAGTTTGCTCTAGACTTGCAACGCGTAGCTTATTCAAGCACAACTCACATTCGAAGTGCTTGCACCAAATCCCGCCCAGTCAGTTAGAAATTGTTAGACAAATATCAATGGCTTGGCGATCGAAGAGGTCAGTTAGAGGAGAAGCGAATGTGAAGAATCGAGGTCGCAAGGATTCATATGAGGAACAGGACAACCTGTATGCTGATTTCGCGTTTAAGGTGTACTTCATTGTCGTTGATTCCGTTAATCACAACGATTTCGTCTAGTGATAGCACATAAAAATGGCATATACGGCTAACGAAATATTTGTTTATGCCATATAGACGCCGTAAGTTGTGAGCATTATGCATTGAAAATTATGAAACAATTTAAAGGTTTTTTCTGGGACTAAACTGCAGGCACCATACCTTCTACACCGGACCTACCGCTGCAATGTCGCCGCGGTAGGTCCGGCGCGGGCTGGCCGTAAAAATTATCAGGGGCATCAATAGTTTCCGCCAAGAAGAAGTCGTTATACGCGACCGTGCTGATTAAACATTTTGAAACTGTCTTTTGTGACTATTGATGCTTATGGCATTAGCGGTCAGTTGGTATCATACGCGCGACAGGGGTAGAACTTGTCGCCAAAATCGGACTGTGCTTCCTTAGAGTTCGGAATTGACAGCTCGCCCACCGCGTAATCGTCTGCAAAAACCGGCTTCAAGTTTCAAAGCCTAACTAATCAAATCAATGTAGGATGCTAGAATAGTAACATTAGATCTCGGCATCTATATCGGAATTAAGTCTCGTCTTTTGCTCGTTAATAAGGAACCTTTCCAGCGCGAAATGATTCTTATACTTAGGTGTGATCGATTAAGGTTTCCCTAATAAATTCAGTGTTCGGTTTAGGGAAAGCATCAGATCGGTGCACGGCAACCCTTTCGTCTTCACATCTTCACCCAACCTATTTCTGGCTCGCATACGTCCCATCACGTATCGCATGACGGCCACGGCCAATCGGCAATGGTACGGCTTATCAACGTTTACACGATCTCGGCATTTTTATCCCTCGGCGTCGCACTGATCGGGTTCGATATCTCGTCCATGTCGGGTGTGCTGGGAACCCACCAGTACCGGGACTTTTACGGCAATCCACTGGGAGCACGGCAGGGTGCCATCACGGGCGCAATGGCTGCGGGATCATTCGTTAGTGCACTGTTTGCTGGTAGTCTCGGTGACCGGTAAGTGTTCTGATGGTCGGCTGGGTGTGTAAAATTGCTGAGATTGGCAGGTTTGGGCGCAAGTTCACTATCCAGGCGGGCTTGCTTCTGTGGTGCATCGGCTCTGTGGTGCAATCTACGTCGAATGGCGTTGCGATGCTGGTTGCTGGACGCGTAATATCTGGTCTCTGCATCGGACTGACGGCCTCGCTCATACCCACATATCAGTCCGAAATCGCGCCGCACAAGATCCGTGGACGCATTGTCTCGTTTCAGTCATTGGCTGGGGCCATGGGAATCATGATCCAATATTTCATCCAGTACGGGTGCTCATTTATTAATTCGGAGGCCGCGTTCCGCGTACCATGGGCGATCCAGGCGGGCCCTGCTGTTATCTTGTTTGTCGGCCTCTTCTGGTTCCCTCGCTCTCCAAGGTGGCTCGCGAGCAAGGGCCGGTGGGAGGAGGTGTTAAGGGTCCTTGCACGCTTGCGCACGGCAAATAATGATGTCAACAACCCGTTTGTGCTAGCAGAATACAAGGAGATCGAGGACCGGGTCCGGCTCGACTTGTTGGACGTACCGTCTAACTCGATCCTTGACCTGTTCTCGCCGAAGATGCGCAGGCGGGTCTTTCTCGGGATGGCGATCCAAATATGGAGTCAGCTGACCGGAATCAATATAATGATGTATTATATTGTGTACATCCTCGAGTCCGCAGGTATTAGAAACGTGTTGCTCGCGTCGTCGGCCCAGTACATCATCAACGTCGTCATGACGATCCCCGCCATCCTGTGGGTTGACAAGTGGGGTCGCCGGCCCAGCCTCCTCGTTGGCGCGGTCTCGATGGCTTTCTGGCTCTTTCTCATCGGCGGCCTGCTCAAGGCGTACGGTGAACCCAACCGCATCCCAAACCAGCCGACTACCTGGATAGTCGTCGACCATCCTGCAGTGAGCCGCGCCATTCTCGCCGGTTCCTGCATCACTGTGGGCTCCTTCGCCATATCTTGGGGCCCTATATCCTGGATATACCAAGCCGAAGTCGTCCCATTGCGCGTCCGCGCGAGATCTGTCGCTCTGTCGACCGCATCCAACTGGGCTTTCAATTTCGCCTTGGCCGTTATCGTCCCGCTGCTGCTCCGCTCCATCAGTTGGGTCATGTTTTTCCTCTTTGGGTCGTTCGATATCGCGGCATTCATTCATGTTTGGGTTGCTGCACCCGAGACAAAGCAGCGCACACTAGAGGAAATGGATGAGATATTTGAGCATGGTAATCAAAAGCCATTGTGGAAATCATTCACAGCCACGAGGCCCACGAATAAGTTCGACATGCTTGCGAAGGATATTGAGATGGGAAAATTGATTGTTCATCCACCGGTGAATACCTTTTGATTCCTCGAGTACGATTTCATTGCGAACATCTTCCATAATAGCAATGATCAGGTTGAAGCACTTCCTTAGCAAACCAGCACTCTACAGCAGTCATACCAATTGAATTATATCGGTTTCATACATCATCGATCATCAATGGCGCGAACAAAGATAGACGTGACAGCGCTAGACTTGGCTGCAACAAAGCTGCTGAACATAACTAGATTTGATGTAGGCCTGGATTGGACTTAGATGACAGATGATATCTGCTTTCAGGATTTGCTTACAGGATAATCCGATGATTTATTCTTGAGCAGGTTATCGGATTCATGTCGGCTAGAGTGCTTGTACAGGATTCTAACCCTGCAATTACAGATGACCTCCGTGACCTAGTGGAAATGTAGCGATCTAAAACCATTACAGGCTTCCAGTAACTCGTCCGAATGTTACATCAATATAGCGTTTAACGTTGCTCTACTCAACACTCCTCATTGGGAATATCCGCCTGTGCTCGTCGAAGCTTCGCTTGTCAGCCCATCTGTATGGCATCGGCGTTTGACTTCGCAGATATGTGCAGTTTCTTCTCACTAACTGGGGCATATTGCCGCAACATAGTATCTCCGTGATCGTGATTACGCAATCCGGCAACGGAAATAGTTGGTTACCGTCCGACTAGGCGCCTCACGGTGAAGGACCCACGCAGGATACTCTCATTCCATATTTGTTTACCTGGCCGTACAAAAGAACGGCATGATGTATCCGTGGTTGATTCATCTGACTTCGCGCAGATTTGAAAGGCCATAGATGGCCTTTTATGCTTGCCTTGAACGCTGCAACCATTCTAGAGATGTTGAACAAAAATCCGACCAATGTGTCTTCTAAAGCGCCATATTGACTCCATTTACCTCAAGTCCCACACAACATCCTATTACTTCTCGGGAATTATACATGGCCGTGCTCTTGGATATGATGCTATGATTAAGTACGCTAGGAGCGTGTATATGACATAGGTGTTCTACACTACAGTGGAGAGTCCGGCTTACAAAGAGTATGGCTCCAGCGCAGTGCTTGGAATTATGTATAGAGATTATCTTTGGTATCTCGCAGTGTTTGATTTATTAGAGCGTATCGTAGGAGAAAAGATGTGGCGCTCAACAAACACGCTTGGCATTAGAGGCGAGTGAGAGTCCCCGTCATTGCCTGGAGTGGATTCAAGGTGCCCGTGTGACTGAATGGGAATAGTGAATCTGCTGAAGATGGAAATCATATTCATGGATTAGTCTATTGCGCATACAAGCTTGGTATATGCAGTAGGATGCTGGAAGGAAAGATATATTAAGTTAAAGTAATAATACAATTCACCGCCGAATCGTCGGTATTTTACTACAGCAGAAGAAGTGTTAGCCATAGATGGCCGGCTTATTATCATATGGAAGACTAGCCCATCCGCAATCGATACCGCAAAGCACGTGTGACTGCCAGTACATAGCCTGACGTGCGACTAGGCAATAACTCATATTGATAACTTGCAAGCATGCTGTAAATACTAAAACTTCTGGTGGTTATCATCATCACGAGATTCCATCCTTTCTTTCAACACAAATTTTGGATGCCCAGACCTTCTCAATTACTTAGAATATACAGAAATGCCTCATAAGCACGCACTACCATCTCCTTCTGTAGTCCTTTTACGTCCCCATAATTAGACAATACAATTTCCCCCGGCCTCAATAGCTCCTGAGGAAGAGTCCATGTCACCACCGAGTCACTGAATGAAGTTACGACCAGAGCTGCCTCGCATCCAAATACTCGCCGATATGCGCAGATTACCTCGTTTGTCGGATCTACCAATTCGAACTTGCCGTAGACTAGCAAATCCTTGTACGTCCGTCGCAAATCGAAAATCGAACGCCAATAGCTGAACACGCTCGAGGGATCATCAACCTGCACCGCAGCATTCCATTCCTTGTAGTCTTCATTTACATCCATCCAAGGCTGCATAGAACTAAAGCCTGCGAAGTCACTGGAGTCCCACTGGAACGGAAGGCGCGCATGATCACGAGCCTTTTTTTGAATCTCCCACATCGCAGTTTCCAAGGTTTCCTGGGATACCTTGTCATGGAGTAACCTTTATCATAATCAGCCACCACAGAAAACACATATGCTTGCGGATACTCACTGTTTGTAGTAATTAATCGTCTCCAAGTCTTTGTACTTTTCAATTGGCCATGATTTCGGCATGTTAGCAAGACCAAGCTCTTCCCCCTGGTACAAAAACAAAGTCCCACTTTGAAGTCCAATGAATGTAGCCAACATCTTCGCACCTATTTTTCGCAACTCATGCGCATCAGAGAGAAACCTCGACACTGAACGGCCCCAGTCATGGTTTTCCAGAAACAATGCGTTCCAGCCGTCGTTTTCCTGCATGAATACCTGCCATTTGTTGGCAATGTCTTTGAATTCCCGGGGAGTCCACTTCTTCGGGGAGTACTTGTGAAAATGACCCCTGTCTATATCGATACTATTAACTATCAATATAACGCAACAAAATGTGTTTTGCAAAGATATTTCTCACAGCTCAAATTGGAAGACCATATTCAATTCATTCCTGTCGAAGCTCACAATTTTTATGATCTCAGTGGGGTCATATAGATAAGCCATTTCACCAACACTGAAAGCATTATATTCCTTCAAAAATTTGCCAATTTCGGCTACATAATCGTGTAGACGGGGTCCCATGGAGTAATACATTGCAGCATGTTGATATTTCGACGAAGGTACAGTAATAGGAGCATCTGGGAAAGAAGGATCTTTGCTAATGAAATTGATCGCATCCATTCTGAAACCATCAACGCCTTTGATTATCCAGAAACGCATGATGTCGTAAATCTCTTGACGGACTTTAGGATTGTTCCAATTCAGATCCGGTTGCTCCGTCGCAAATAGATGGAAATAAAATTCGTCGCTCTTTTCATCGTATTTCCACACACTTCCTGTATGCTATCGTCAGATGTTTGCAGAGGATTAACAGATAATGGCTAACCTGAAAATAAAGAGAGCCAGTTGTTTGGTGGAAGTTTTTCTCCGTTTTCACCAATCTTCGGCTTCTTCCAGATATAATAATCTCGGTATGGACTGTCTTTCGAAGCGAGAGCAGATTTAAACCATTCGTGCTACAATGCGGCGGATTAGCGATCGCTGGCTAATTCAACTAAGGAAAAAACTCACCTGATCAGAGGTATGATTGGCAACCATATCCATAACCAGCTTCATTCCTCTGGAATGGAGTCCCTCGAGTAAGTGTTCAACATCCTTCATGGTTCCATACTGCTCGTCGATATCCCTGTAGTCAGAGACATCATAGCCCATGTCAACTTTAGGAGACTTGTAACATGGACATATCCACACTAGATCCACGCCGAGGCTCTTGATGTAGTCCAACTTTGAAACGATCCCGGGAATATCGCCGATACCGTCGCCGTTTGAATCCTTGAAAGATGCTGGATAGATATGGTATATGCTGGCCTCTTTCCACCATATACGGTGGACATTGTCCGTACAGTGAACCATTACGATTGTGAGCGAAGATGACAAAAAGTCCGCAATGGAAGGTGGAGATGTCTTAAAAGCTGGGCTTGCACACGGTTCGATGACGTCACTACTGAGATTCAAACAGGGAGGGTATGATACAATTGCCGCTGCGCATCCTTTGTCGTCGAGATGTCCCCTAACCCTGAGCTATGTCCGACGATAGACACATCAGAGTATGGAAGCTCGAAGGAGCTGAGGATTGGGTGCCGTGGAAGGAGCAGATGACCCTTACTTTGAAGGATAAAGGCTTTTACAAGTTCCTCGAGGGCAATCCCGCCAAGGAAGGGAAGAGCCCACAAGAGCAGCAAAATGAGGAACAGGAGGATATAAAAGCCTCCGCAACGATAATGGGAGCTTTCGTATTTTCTGACATATATCCACGCAACTAATTTTCAATTATGCGATCAGGCTAGTCGACCAGACACAGGACCAGTAGAGTTAATATTGTGTTGCAGCATACAGAAAACTAGCAGTTATATATGTTTACGCAGGAACAGTGGTAACACTAAAGTCTCACAGTCGACAGCATATTCCCCCTGCATTCTCGCGATTGTTGTCGTTCATACATTACCATCCTCCACTTTAATAATGAGATTACCTATCCACTACTCGCCGCCTCGTACGTATTAATTGTTTGGGAAATTTTTATTTTGCCTTTGACCAATTTTCTGAGTTCCAGACAATAAGAAGTCGAGCAGGCCTAGACATACCACTTCGGCGACACCGTGAGTCTCCAATCTTGCATTAATGCGGTAGTTACTATTGAATAGGATCTATATTTGAGTTTGTTAAATGTTGTAGACGATCTTGTCGGCTCTTGTGCGCCAAAGACTAACTTATGGCTAAGGACTACATCGAAAATGATCAATTTGAAAGCCATTTCTGCAAAAATAGAGCCCTTGAGGAACGATAAATGTCTTACATATTCCAGCTTCTGCCCAAATTCCTGTTGAAAGAATTTAGTTTTCACCAAGTCGGGACAATATGCAGCACCTGAATTTAGAGTTCGGCCATGTTGACACGAGAAGGTTCTGGCGAGATCAAGTTGTTCCTTTAGAGGTCTACGAGGTTCTACAGTCTTATCACATGTACATATTGTTCTTTAGTGTTCCATCGGCATGTGTACAGGGTTCACGCCGGTTCGGTAGAGGTGAAATATATCAAGCACTCATAATACGTACGTTATCCACTTCACATCTGCACTGACAACCATCGCGACCAACCGCAATGGACTCCGCCAAAGTATTCGTTGACAATATTCACACTCTTCTGTCGGTGACTCCATCGCATGTTATTAACAATTCCTTCTTTGGAGGCTTCTCATGCTGGGCAGAGGTACCCGAAGCGGTAAGCGTTAGAATGTGTGAATACTTGGAAAGTATATTTGAGAACTGATATGTGGGCATTAAAGCTATTTTTCTCAAAATCATTTGGGCGAAAAGACAGAAATCCGGGGCGAGCACACAGTATAAATAAAAACCAGTCTCTATCAAAAGATACTGACTATATTTAGCGGGTGGCAGTGGATGACGATGCGAGCATGATGGAGGGAATTTCTTTGGACATAGATAGCCAAGAGCTACATATCAGTCACCTGTGTCAGAGTCTGATTTGCAAAGATCTGGAGACGAGGAAGTAAGTTACTCATGTTTATATATAAATGTTAGCTGAGTTGTAGGATTCTAGTGACGACGAACCTGCTTTAAATGGCGAACAAAAGTAGCGTTTCACGACGCAAAGACCGCACTCAGTTATGGCAAATATTCTTCTGCAAATGGATTTGATTCTACTTTATGGTGTGGCAAGCTAACTTTACTGTGTTAGGTGGTTCATAATTTGGAGATGTTGAAAACCGAAGAGATTTAACGACCGCCCCAATCTGAATACGCCCAAAAAACGTAGAACTTGCAATTTTGCAAAGAACTGAAGGAGAAATTAATCGGAGAGTATGACCTAAGCGATTCTGCGTAATTTTTAATATTATTGGCTGTGTAGACTTTATATTAGCTGCACTGATCTTACTCGCAATGATGGCTGTAATTTGCACTTTAATCATATAAAGGACTGTAATAATTAATGTTTACGTTAACAATATTTATTGAACCATTGATTGTATTTAATTGTGCGAGGAGGAGCGCCACATTGGCTCTGCGGACTAGGGCAAAAGACGCGAGGGCAACGACGCGAACCCTGAACACAATGCGCGTGGCTCCAATTGCAGTGTCCATGTATGTCTTCATCACTCATCGCAGGAGCTTTCCATGCGATTCACTGATATTGTTGTTGAGCGATAACCGCAGGGATCCGAGAAAGAAAGGTGTCGCCATGAGAAAATTGATGTTATTGAGGAGCGCTTTTACGAGGGACCATGCCAAGGAGTGGTTCTTTGATTATGTATAGTACTACAAATAAATTACTTTTATTCTATGCGTATTAGTAAACAAGAAATCTTCAATTATTCGCATTCTTTTTTCGTGAACAGTTCTACACCTTCGAGCGGAAGTTACAGTGTGTCCTCAGGGTTTGGTCCTTATTAACCTTTATTTCAACACTGACTCCATTCCATGGTTCTGGGCCGTTAGAGCCGACACCATGAGTTGAAATAGATCTCATAAGTATCAACGTACTGTTTAAACAATAATACATTGACTTTTTTTGACTCAAGCGAGGCTCAAACAACACACTAAAAATATGAAAATCATTACTGACTATTTCTCCATCATTGGCACACTCATTTGTATGACAGAAAAGCTCCTCGGCAGCTTGCGCATCGACTTCACAGGAAAGTTAACATCATCTGAATGGTAATCAGCCGCAGTCAAGACATCATATGCCTCTTCGACTCCCATAGTTTCCATCTTGCAAAGTATGAAGTCGGCATCCTCGTCGATAACATCATTCAAGTCGTCGGATTCCTGAATACGCTCAAGAATCTTAATGACGGCGACGATAACGGCATCCTTGTCATTAAACCGTTTGGAGTCATGGACGGAGATCCTACGAATGTCAGGATTTTTGTGATAGGATTTCTCGAACTCGAGTGACATCTACACAAATTTTAGAACTCTAGAGTCACCGTATACCAGCTCAAAACTAATATCTCGTGATAAAGATTCTTAGCTTCAGCTTAATGCACGGGTATATCGAATGATAGAGTGCACCAAGAAATCCAGGTTGCTCGATTCAGTGTGTAAAGTAGTGTGATATTACCATATATGACTAGGGCTGTTGACGATACGATATCGGCGACTTTTTACGCTACGAATACGATATCGGCGAAATAAAAAGTCTGCCGATATTTATTCGTAATTTTATCGGCGGATTTTGTGGCCCCCGATACTATATCGGCACCGATAAAATCATGTGATTCATCACCTGGCGTGTCCTTATGTGTTCTATCAAAATCTCAACAAGTCTGCTTTAGATAAAGGTCCAGGATACAGCTAGAGCCCGTGGCCCCCTTTTCCTTTCTCTTTTTTTCCCATCGTTTTTTTTC
>JAJLTN010000253.1:0-28843 GCA_030568215.1 Lipomyces kockii
GGGCTAACCATTTTAGGTTATTACAGACTAACCATTTTAGGTAATTAGACCCTAACCTGCAAACCCTAAAACCCTGATGTTTCATAATTTGGTCGTCCTCATAGTTAAGGACACTCGTACAGGGTTAAGAACCCACAATTTTCTTCGAAGTAAGGCTCTCTCAATTCTTAGTGCTTTCAAATAAAAATAAGTGCAAACGATGTAGAAGAAGCCAAAAATGAAGCTATTTATATTTTTAAGGGAGTGTATGTGATTTTGTTGGCGTAATAAAATTTTGTTGTGGGGGGTAGGTACAGTTTCGGGACTAAACTGGATGCACCATACCAGAGGACTCGAAAATTGTTAGAAAAAACCATTAGATGACTGGCTAATCGGCTTAATGGTCCGAGAACCCTGTGCAGGGACTGTGCACGTGCGAACGCGACTTGCAGCAAGCCCTAGTATGCGCCACACTTTGCGCCACAGCATTCTTACAAGGAGCTAAGACTCAGATGTGACGTCATTCAATGGGCGGTTCTCCATGAGCCCCCAAGGCCTGCAGCTAGTCCTTCTTGTCCTATTTGTACCATACTACCATGACTACGAGTGGAGAATAGTGGGCCGCAGTAAGATCGACGGTGTTGCTCTATTTAGACTTAATTGGATGGCCCCTTACTAATTTCATTTTGTCTGCAGATCTGCCGATCCTTTCGCGTTGGGACCAATGAAGGCTACGTCACGGCCGGCCTTTCAGGCTTTCAAATGCGATAGACGCTGTATGAAGGCAATATCTAACGGAGAGCATATCCTGGGGGTTCTACCGAGAATTTTCCAGTCTCTCGTATGGGGTATTTATAGGGAGTACGTGGTTCCTGGAATCTGAACCAAAAATCAGTCACTACCGGCAAGTCACATTTCTTCACATACCTGCCTATATCATCAATCAAACTAAATAACCAGAACGTATCAATTATCTCAAGATCCAAGTCACCAGTACAAAACCAGGCAGATATGGGTCTAATCTTCTCCTGTGTAAGTTCCATTTACAACACCGCGTCCGAATTTGAAACTAACACCTCCCCAACAGATTGCGTCAATCTTCGAAGCCATTGGTGCGGCCCTGATGGCTGTTGTCAACGGCATTGGCACCATTCTGCAAGCCATCATCGCTGGCATAGTCGCACTCTTCGATATCATCACATCTTGTCTCACCTGCGGTAGCATGGGTCGTAGGAGCACGGCGGCTACGACGACGTCGATGGTCTAGCGCTATCTCGATTGAAAAAGGGGAGGCAGGTGGCGATAGAGCGAGACGTCGGAATGTTAAATATTGTGGTCGGGGGTCAGGGTTGCTGTTGCTCAATAAGTGCTGATAAATATCAGCTGACACAATATTATTGCAGATACTGCTAGGATTTTCAATTGTAGTGTGACACATTTTCGGGCTGTCTGCCACCTAACAAATGCCTATATCCGGCGGTGTAATATATGTAGTATACGCATTCCATTTGCGCACGAAATACCCCTGGCCGTTGGGTGGGTGTCTACACCTACCAGTTGCTCCCCTTATTTGAGAGCATTGAAAAGCAATCAAACTTCCATACTCAAGTCATTAGATAAGCACTAATTTATTGCGGATAGCTAATCCAAATATATTCAGTGACCTGATATTAATACTGTTGGAGATCAGTTGTGTCGGCTATCGGTCAGTCTCCACTTCCAGGTTGTTGGATCTCGGAGGAGCTCCGTGTTTTTTCTGGTTGCTGACATTGATCTCAATTCTAGAGCTGTGGAGTCGAGCCGTTTCCACTGCCAGGATACTGGCGATAGACCAATCCCCACTTTGAGGCTGTCGGAGGTCCGCCGATCTCCGCTTTCATGTCCCGATCTGGTCATCGGCTGTGCCGCGACCCGGCGCTTCTAGGATCTTGAGCTCATGCGTTCTTAGGTAGCCGAATGTAATAGAATACAATTCGGTGGTAGTCGTCTTCTTGTTCACTCTTGTCCATTCAGTCCTCTTATACACTTCTCACATAATACCGTCTCACTGAGAGGATACTTGTAGTGACCATGTCACTACAACGTTGGTGATACTATTACTAAATTGTGATTATATAGACACCTGGCAAGAAGTAAAAGAGGAAGGGTGCTCAGGTAAGCTGACGTTGATCTATGCGCTGTCCAGTCAGCCAGCCTTAGTTATTGATTCCAGCAGTACAGGGTTTGAACCCAGATTCAGGTTGTATATGATTCTAATTCCGTCAGTTGAGTTGGACAGTCAAGGATGCGAGGCACACGTTTCGCGAGTCATTTCAGACCCTCGTTCCTGCTGAGCTCAGAAATTCTTCCTTAATTGACGCGACTCAACTCGATCCTGTGATCTCGAAATACTGTTTGTATTTATGTATTCATTCACTAAAGTTTTCAAACTTCACTCCCTGCGACCATTTCTTTCCCGCTCTGGGCGCCAAAATAATAATCTCAAGTATATGGGTTCTAATCCATGCTAAGTAAGTGAATATGGGGACAACATTATCTCGACTCTGATGGCACCGGGCCCGACAGGGTTCTTTCTTGTGGACGTCGCTCTGGTAATCTCATCATTGCAAGTTAACTCCAATTATCCATCTTTTCCTCCAATCCAGCTGTTCTGAGAAATGTACAGCATTATGCCGGACCTCCGGACATTTCCCTGTCACCTCATTACTGTAGTCGTTCCCTATGGCCCAAGTCGGCTCAGCCAGGTGCTACACCTCAATCAGAGCGACGGCGACCCTGGTTCTGACTATCTGCTAGGGCTGTAGATGGCAGCTATCATTGCAAACATAGCATGGTATACTGTCAACATCAGCATCCGAAGTCTAGCTACTTTCAGGAAAGAGGTTTCCCGGAATATGACATTTAAACTTTGAGAGTCGCTCCCAGTCGCTCCAAATCGCTCCTTTGTTTGTATGGTGAACCACACACCGTGATACATGAGCGACTGTGTGCAATGTGCCTCACGGAGTGCGGCCCATTACTATGAGCCAGGAAATAGCTTGCATATTACACCCTAACCCGCAAGTATGGTGAATAAGGTCTGTGACAAGGAATGTGCATCCATGCTTCGCATCCAAAGACTCTTATATGAGATATCGATGGAACCCGACCAGTCCAGGCCTCATACGGCACCTGCCCTTTGACTGCACGGGTACACCTATTTCGAACTTAGACTGCCGTGTTTAAGACTTCAGCACAGAATGTAAGTCTGCTTCGAATAAGGTTCGAACACTGTAACGGGGCTGGACTGGACTGGACTAAGATAATGGTACAAGAATATACTCCGAGAATACAAGACTTCTTGACTGGTCTGGTAGCGAGGAAATCCCTCTTTCTATAACTACCAGATCTTATTACATGCACAATACCTGCTCTAAGGCACGGAAAGGACAAAACAAGCGTACATAAGCATAGTCAAGCGTATTAGACATAAAACAAGCGTATTTGCTTAACCCACGCGTACGGTGCGTGCGCCACATGCGCCATATTCTGCGCGGCACGGCACCAGGCACGGCATCAGGCGTATCTTGCATCGCTCGACCGAGGCCCCGACACACATGCTCTACAAGAGCCGCATCCGTTCGCAGACTCCATTTTGTTGTGGATTACAAAGTTCGGAATTATTGACGCGGATATCTACAACTTTGATGAAACCGGTTTCATGATGGGGATTATCTCAACCGCGATGGTCGTTACAGGGTTTAGGGTTTAGGGTTCAGGGGTTCCTGAACCCCCGTCCAAAGACGCTAGGAGCGCTTTGGGCCAAACATTTGTAAAACATCCGCGACGAGAAGAATGCAATATTTGGGTGCATTCTGTACTGGACCGTGAGCTTCGATGATGGAGCAGGGGACTACCAACTATCCGCCCGAGTTGACCGACGGTAGAGGGTAGCCTCACGTCATGAAGAAGCCCACAAACTTAATATGGCTTCGTGCGGTCTCACGATGCCATGCCAACACTGCAAGATTATGGATATATCCCGGAAAGGCCCAGTATATTTAGTTTTCTACTGCTTATAAAAATAATTCATCAACATCAACATCCTGATCGTATCCGCCTTCGAAAGTAAAGTCTGGTTGCGAGGCTGCACTTTGGAAAGCATTCTAGACTCCAAATTGTTGCTACTGTAATCGGCCAAGACGCAGATTCGCAGGCGAATCGTTATCAGTGGATGCATAGATCGAGTGAAGCATTTCGCGGATAGCATTAACTATAATGGCACCTGAGTTCTCGTCCGCTTCTAGCTCTTTCAAGATCAAATTTTCTTTCACTCGAGGATCTAGCATTAGCGCGATATAATACGTGTCCGTTTCATCCATCAATGTATAAGTATTTCTTCAAAACCCTGACACCCTAATCGTCGAAGAAGAAGCCCATGCTCTTGAGACAAAGTCAGGGGCGCGGGGCGCTTCGAGTGATTTGTGCACGGGGATGTAAGGGGATGATATGATACGCACACCCATAGGTCTGTCGACCTACATGATGCTGTACTACTTGTACATGCTGGTTAGGTAATAAGACAACTCCCCCTGTCGCTGCCAGTGGTCTATAAATGGCGCTGCTCTCCCCTGTTACCGGTTAATTCTTCTAACCACTCACGACGGCAACATCTTCAGACGCTACCTCTCCTAGGCTTTTTTGCCGATGTCTTCTGCGGTATTTCGATGCCCCGTGTGCAACCATGCACCATTCGATACGAAGGCAAAGCTTAACAAGCATTCGTCGAGCAAGCATCGAAAAGCAGCAACGTTTAATCTCAGTGGAAAGTCCTTTCCACTACTTGTCACGGACCTGCTCAGAAATCGTCCGTTAGCGGCTTGAGGCGCCACATGGGCAGTCAGAACTGGGTTCAGGGTTTAAACCCTGAAGACGCAGCAAGAGAGCATGCCAGAGAGATTGGCAGAATTGAAGGCAAATATAATTATTATTTCGCTACAGGAAATGGTTATAGACTACCCTGTTCCAGACTGGATCCCCATACAATTGCCGACCTGGGGTTCATGATTGAGGAAACCTGGAAGATGGCCGTTTGCGAACAGTGTCACTTTGTTGTTGATAAAGGTATGATTATTGACCATCTCAAGGACTTGTACAGGGTAGAGATTCCGAACGTGGACGCAGTTCGGCTGGCGCTACGCGTATACCATCTCAGACCTCACTTGGCGTTTGACAGATTCGTCGGTTCCGAAGTCCGAGGAGACCTTCTTTAGTCCCCAGAGTCTCTCACGAATCCGAGCCCCGATATCTCGGATTGGAAGATGTTCTAGTGAGCCAAGACTGGTTATGGCTCCACCGTATTCTGATGGAAGATTGTTGATCATCACCACCTTCCAATAATCTTCTGCGTTGACCTGCAGGGTTAAAAACTCCTTCAAGACATCGCACCACTCCTGGACCCATTTGTCCACATTCTGGTCAGATTGACACTTCCAAGTGAACAACTTGTTGACTAACGTCAACTGCCTGGTCAGAGAAGTCTGGCGGTAACGACTCGCCATACTTTTCCAGATATGCTGCACATCCTTAGTGGCCAGCAATCCCGGTTCTTGGTTCCGTAAGGTGAGGATTAGGTCCAATAGGGCCACATTGTTCTTCCTCACGATGACAGCGGCGTCTTCCAAGCTGAGGGGGTTGTACATCCCCATGCCGCTTACCACATCCTAAGTACCCTTGTACATGAAGGAGCCTCCATGTACATTGCCCATTGACGGTAATTCTTGCCGTCAAACTTGAATTACCGTCAAACTTGACTGTCGCTCCAGCCGTCATCGGAGTACCCAGTACGGCGACGTTGAACCTATGAGACACATCTGGCGCCTCAGGGCTCATAACCTGTTGGCGAACACTGTCCGGTATGGCCGACAACAGTGTCTGGACGTTGTCAACAAACACTTTGGCGGTATCCATGTGAGCTGATCTCGGGGCTGAGCAAAAGTGACTAAGTGTGCAAGCACACTGGAGTATGCAATACTATATCTCTCTTGAAGAACTAGCTACAGAACCGGCGACGTGTGCTCCTTATATACCACGGAGCCGGTTCGTCTACAGAACAACAAATAACACAAGCGAACACAAAAGAATGCAAAAGAACAAACGTCTACAACTGATGACTCAGTGTAGAACCTCAAAGAGTCGACCAGATGCCTCGAGAAGTGTCTGGACTCTCGAGGCGTCATGACCCTAACCTCATGAGCCGCACACCGGTCGAGCGACTGGCGTGAAACTCTATCTCCAACACAGATTAGAATCCGGTCATATATCAACTACCCTTCCATACATCGCTCAATTCCATAGTTACGACTTATCTATTGAAAGCTACGAATATCCAGATCTAAATGCCATTCCAACGCAAATCATGCGACGTATGCTTCAGCGGGCGCCGCAAATGCGATCTCGCATTTCCAGTCTGCGGAAGATGCCAGCGAAACAAGAAAGAATGCAAATACGCATCCACACCACAATCCCACACTGACGAGTCAGATCACAGTAACAATATTGATCATCACCGACAACCGAGCTCGACATCATCGCTAGATCTACACTCCTGGTCCTCTGGCGACTTTGCCATTGATTTCGGTCTCAATGATAGCAGACTCATTGGGGAATTGTTGACACAGAATATCCCCAACATGGTCGGCGAGCTCGGCGATGTGCAGCCCGTGGCCGGCACCACGCGGAGCTGGAAATGGGTAATTGGTCAGCTGAAACAGTACCCTGGGGAATTCGTACAGCGTGTAGAAAGTCCGTTTATACATAAGACTTTTGATCACGGTTTGGCTGGGGAGGCTGTTCGGACGGCGTTCGGGATCTGCGCTGGATGTGTCTGCATGAACGAGGTTAATCAGTCGATGCTCTTTGCGGCTTTGGATATGGAGATGGCAAAGCTGCTCGATCTAGTTGCGGGCAGCTCGCTTAGGGCGGATCTGTCGAGAATGCAGGCTATTGTACTATACCAAATCATCCGCCTGTTCTACGGGGATACTAAACAGCAAGCGATTGTCGAGCAGCAGCACGACCATATAACAGCATCAGCAGTCCGCCTTCTGCACCGCGCAAATGCTGAGCTTGGCGCTGCTCCTCCGACATGGGAAACGTGGATCTTGGCCGAGAGCATCCGCCGGACGGTCATGATCGCTTTTCTAGTCTTCTCCGTCTACTCTATTTCCAAGCATGGGGTGTGCCCAGAGCTGCCTATGCTATCCATTCTACCGGTTTCCATGAAGCGGGAATTCTGGACCTCGGAAACTACATACCTGCTGCATTCCGATGAAGAGCAGATTGTGAAATACCCGTGTTTCACTTCGCTCTGGCTGGCAGCACCGCCTAGGATACTGGATCCGTTTGAGAAGCTGATTTTGGTGGCGTGCAAGGGGATAGAGGCGGTCGAGGCGTTCAGTGGTCCTGACAGTCTAACTTGATCGAGACATAGTTTTTGCTGCGGATGTTCGGAATAAAACGTCATCTATAGTCGCAATATTTTACTCAGCTTTCTGAAGTTGGGCCGTTCTACGCGGATTGCGGGTTAAAGAGAAGCCCTAGGTGCGGAGCTCCGCATGTGAGCACCGCATGGTATCCACGGCGAACTTCAACATCAGCCACGTCCGGACCACCGCACGTTAAAGGATATTTGCTTATAAATAGGTAATTGTGTCCTCTAATTGTATAATCTCAAATGGCTGGACGAAGAACTGCTCTTCCTTTCCGCATATTCTCACGAAGGCACGTTTACACCATCATGCGGAATCGTGCGCATATCAGTTTACCTTGCTAATATCAAAACACAGTTTTGTCAGACCTCGGACTCTCAACATGCCTATTACCGAGCTTGTATTCCTATCATACAAACAAGATCCGGCGAGTATCGCCGGGCTGAAAGAGAAACAGAATCAAATCATCCAATCCTTCGCTAACATCGACGGTCTAACACACTTCCACCACGGAGAAATCTTAGAAGAAGATGGCATTTCCGTCAAGCCAGAGAGCATGAAACGCATTCTCATCCTCAGTACGCTCCTATACACCTCACTCCACAATATTATAGCTAACAAGCTACGACAGAATGGACCGACATCTCCTCCTTCCACGCCTTCTACCCCAAATCCGCACAATTCGGCGCCTTTGTGAATATCGTAAAACCGTTCCTGGCCGGCCCCGCGACGCCGGAGTTGTATGAACAGTCGACACCAAGCACACTCTCGGCGTTGATGCAGGTTATCCGAGTCAAGCAAAATGACGGAACGGAGGAGGCATGGAAAGCGCTAGGGGAGGTAGTCGGGCACTCGTCGAGGTTTCAGCACGCGAAAGGTGTAGAGAATGACAGCGGGACATTTCTGGGCTTGATTGATTGGGGGGATTGGGAGGTATAGCACGTGCTGTTGAAATACTTTAGATCTTGCTGACGAGTATAGGAATATGAGCGGGTGGGGAAAAGTGAGGCTTTTCTTGAGGGTCTCAAAGAGCTTAATAGGAATGAGAAGGCAGGGAATATCATTGCGCGGTTGACACAGGTCAGCGCGGCCTAGTGGGAGGGGGTAGAAGACAAGGAGAGAAAGAAGAGAAGGAATCAACGAAGTGCAGTGATGACATCGTTTTCAAGATCACGTACCCTGATATTGCATTTGATGTGGCTGTCCCTAATAATTTGACTACATCCTATCACACTTAGGTTAGAACCAGTCTTTCTCGCATACATTAGTTAGTGTAGTCTGTCTCGCAGCCTGCTAGTTCAGGTTAGTCCAACTAGGTGAAGATCAGGCTGCGATCAGCAGTATACTCCTCAGCCTCATTCTTTATTGACCCTCACTTTCTCGAATAACTACTTTTAATTCATTGGAGAAACTCATATCATTGGCAACAATGACGGTTATCAAATACTTCGATGCGCCGCACATCGTTCGGTGTGGCATGACTAGCCACGACTCCGGCAGGAGCGAAATGCAAGCTTGGAGAAATGGGGTGCATTTCAAGATCAAAGTTGACCAGGATAACATCAGAGGAACTGATTTTGAGAAACAATGGATTCCTCTTCTAAATCCAGAGCCGATTCAGTCATATGGGGACCGCAGGAACCAACACTGTGATTTAGTCATTTCGCACTGTATGAAAATCCTCCAAGAGTTGGCCCCGAATACACCATACTGGACCAATATCCATGACTACTTTTATAATCCATCTTATATATTGGTCTATATGGTACTACAGGATCGAATGTGATTCCACGGATAATCGAAGGCCCAACAAACATACACGCTTATGAGATGCAACCAGCACCATATAATACATTCGTCATCCCAGATGATCTACCAGTGTTTGATTCACAGACAATCATCCTTCTGGATCACGAGCATGATTTTAAAAATCCCCCTAAAAGGGTCCGTCTTCCAGACAGGAAAATGGTCTTTTTTATCCGCTGTAAAATTTGGACACAACGCTGGGAGGACCCGGGGAGGTCTATAACATACAGGGGGAAGAAGAAGAAGAAAAAGAAAAAGAAAAAAGCAGGTGGCAGGAATTGTTCTTGAATGGATTGATGGATTCCGTGTGGCAAGCTCTGACCGAAGTGCTAACCAGCATATCGCCGCGAGAAATGAATCCAATCGCAGCAAGTGGCGGAACCAGGTGGTCCAATTGACAAGAGAACTTCATCGACATGGAGTTTCCACTCTTGGGGTAGACATCAACCCGTTTGATATCATGATTGACCGGAACGATGGCCATGCATGGCTGACAGGGTTTATGGGCACTGAAGTATCAGACGACCATGCAGACACCGATGAATCAGAAAAGATGCAGATAGAACATGTTTTTGACCAGTGGCTGAGGGACGAGTAGGGCTTTTTTGGGGTTGGATCGGAAACAGTATCTACCGATAAAAGGGTTTAGTTGAGCTGCTCGTCCTCACTCAATTATCTCTATATGGTCGTCAAGTAGAGTTACATTTATTACATACACATTAGAAATCATTGATTAGCGTTTTTCGGCAATATCTTTCATGTCGATTTATCATTACGCAACTTAGCCATGATTGACATTAGGCATCTTTTGGAGAATATAGATTATTAAAGACCGACACACTTCCTAAACCCCGATCGGATCCTCGGATGGTCCGCAAAATGAGGTGCGGTGGTCCGCAGCTGCGGTGATAGCTTCAATGTTCCAGATGTCGCCTATGACATACATATACTACACTATCTATTCGAGCCTGCCATATTCCTACATGGAATATAAACACCAGGACCGCTCCTCCTCCAGCATCATATATCTTCAATCCACCATCACCCCTTCTACTTACTTTTCTCAACTTGTTCTCATCATCAACAATGACGCCAACAACAAAGCGCCACTGGATCCTATCCCAAAAATCCGTTGGCCGCCCTGTAATCTCCGGGCCCAACTCGATCTTCCAACTCACCACCAAACCCATCCCCCCTTTACAGTCGTCCGACGTCCTCCTCAAAGTCCTCTACCTCTCCAACGACCCGGCCCAACGCCTCTGGATCCACTCCAACATCTCCCCTGCACGTCTCTACACGACGCCCGTGGAGGTCGGTGAGACGATGCGCTCCTACAGCTCCATTGCAGAGGTTGTTGAATCAAAGTCTGAGCGGTTGCAGGTTGGGGATCTGGTGTCTTGCGGGACTGGGTGGTCCGAGTACGCCGTCGTGCCGGCGGCAGAGTGCATGGCGCTCCCGAAAATACCGAATGTGTCGCCAACGCACTTCTCAGGCGTGTTCGGGGTGGCCGGGGTGACGGCGTATTACGGGCTGGTAGATATGGTGCACGCTGGCCCCGACGATGCTGTTGTGATTAGTGGTGCGGCCGGGGCAGTTGGGTCTGCGGCGGTACAAATCGCGAAGCATGTGCTGGGGTGCAAGAAGGTAGTTGGGATCGCAGGGACGGATGAGAAGTGTCGATGGGTGGAATCGCTGGGTGCAGATGTGTGCTTGAATTACAAGAGTGAGGGGTTTCAGGAGGCGCTGGCTCGGGCGACGGAACCGTTCGTGGAGGTGTTTTTTGATAATGTTGGCGGGGATGTGTTGGATTTGATGCTCAAGAGGCTTGCGAAAGGCGGAAGGGTGGCGGCGTGTGGTGCGATGGCGGATTATAATAGTGCTGATGAGGGGAGGAAGGGGATTATGAATTGGTATGATGTTATTGCTATGAGGTTGAGTATTAGGGGGTTGGTGGTGACGGATGCGACGCCGGCGAGATGGGCGGAGATTACGAATGCGCTGATTCAGGGGTATCAGGAGGGCAAGATCAAAGTGACGGAGGAGGGCCAGACGATTGTCGAGGCGAGCTTTGAGGATGTGCCGAAGACGTGGATGAGGCTTTTTGATGGGCAGTCTATGGGGAAGTTGTTGACGAAGCTGGCATGTGTCTAGGCTGTTCAGATATATTAAGTGATATTGCATGATGGATCAGTCCCCAAACCCTAGATCGTCTTACCTGCGGGTGGGTGTGGCGTTTGTGAGATCATATTCCAGGGCGTCCCCCTGTTTGTCTCCGCTACCTGGTATACGTTTGCGTAGCTGGTTATTGTTCTTGCGTCCGTGTCTGTCCCCGCTGCCCGTACACGATCGGCAGCTGGTCTGGC
Organism: Lipomyces kockii; assembly: GCA_030568215.1. Classification (NCBI taxonomy): domain Eukaryota; kingdom Fungi; phylum Ascomycota; class Lipomycetes; order Lipomycetales; family Lipomycetaceae; genus Lipomyces; species Lipomyces kockii. The sequence continues at coordinate 11,618 of JAJLTN010000253.1, forward strand.
GGAACATAAATGGAGGAGTTTGTCCTCGCCGTCAGACCATGGAAAAAGATCTTGTCTTCTTGTCTCCTTGTCCTTGTTCCTCCTGTATTGCTTTGCCACTACAGTGCCTTGCCTTGCCTTGCCCTGCCTTGTCTTGCTGTTAAGTGTGTCTAGCCGTCGCCCAGCCTAGTCTAGCCTTGTGACAATCAGTTGTAGTTGAAGACCAGTTGACTGGAGTTGCAGGCATAATTCTATATATTTGATAATCATCTGTAATGAATGCAGGCCATTTACAACGAACATTCGTTAAAAATATCATATCCACATCATAGCGTGTCATACCCTGGATGAAGTAATGAAGCTAGGTGAAATACCCAGGGAACAACCAGTCCATTCTCTTCTTCGCATCCTCGCTCCACTGGGATTTCGGTTTCGGAATCTGAGGCATCAACAGTCAAGTAATCCAAAGGGAAAGGATCGGGGGCCGCTGGTAATTCTTGTATACCATCTTCGAATGGAGCTTCCTAATCGCTTCCGTCATTCAGAAGGCGGTAGTCTAGACGTCAGGGGCGGGCTGGGTCGAGGACTAAGGGCCATATTTGTTGCTTAAACAAGTAAAGAAATCAGCGATTTAGATTTGGATTGAAACGGGGTGTAGTTTAGGCAAAAGGTTAGTAAACGAAAAAAAGATGGGAAAAAAAGAGTTCAGGGTTCACAATGCAGTCAAATATTGAGATCCGCGACAGTCAACGTTATGAGGTGAAGGGTGAGTTTTCTCTATAACATGAATGGAAGCATTCGCAATATTCTGATAGCTACGACAGGTGGAAGGAATGATAAATGATCAACAGATTCCCATCAAGGTTGTATATTTAGGTTGTATATTACCTTCGGGTACATCTAATCGATCCAAATGAGCGCAAGCCGAGACAGAAAGCGATAAAATTGAATATCGGAAGCAGAGTCCAAATATTATACTGAAGCTTGGATAAATCTGATTCCACAATATACGCAGAAAGGATATATGTATGGGGTTCGCAATCCAGGACGACAGGTTAATTCGACAATTTCTTGCCCATCCGGGCACGGCGGTGGGCGAAGTCATTGATGTTATTGCTGTTTATTACGACTGATTGCTTACACATTATTTGTTGCATTCTATCGATTTCCTTGTTCGTGCATGTCTTGTAATAGTTAATATTGCGTGCATTATGATCAATAAAAGTTATCGTCCTAGCATTTTTTGTTGATTTGTTGTGTTTTGGTAAACTTCAGGTCGTCTTGTTCACATCTTGACAAAAGGGTCTCAGTTGGGACGTTCGCACCAAAATCGCCCTGAATCTGATCATACATTCTCCTAAGAAAATAAATACCAACAAATCATTCACAGCAATTTATTTAATTAATTCTTATGCAAGGCAATAGAACCTCGACATCCAGTCGATTAGCCTTGAACTGGGGCATTCTGACGGTGCAGTCGTCATTGCCGCCCTCCATAAACCACTCTGGCGTAACATTGACTATCAGCTTCTTCGATATTTTGCACCAACGGATGAAGCGCACCCAATCATAAATTCGGAGGATCGTAGTGGACCACAATGGTGTAGGACAATGGCCGTAAATTACGACTTGCCAATTTTGATTGCGTCTGAATAAACGCGATTGGTCGCTGCACGATTCCTGAGATCAACAGCTTGCAGATTAAAAATAATATAAGGTATATTGCACGTGACACGTCCATTCTGAGTCTAGAAACATTCACGCAAAAAGAAAGTGTATGGTGCTCATAATCACACTCCGGTCAGATCCGTCCACAAATAAACAAGAGCGCAAATCCCGACATTGGCTACATCGTCTAGAAGAACTGTTTATTAACTGGCGTTAATGGATCTTTCCCGCTCAATACCAAGAACACATTCTCCATAGCCAAAGACTCGAACCTGTAGTTTGTCTCAATGGCTCCGCCTCCATTATGACAAGTTAACGTCACATACTTCTTATTCTCGATCAGTCTCGGGTGCACATATGGCTCATTCTCAAAAACATCCAATCCGGCAGCAAAAATGTGTCTCGACTCCAATGCATCAGCGAGTGCTTCCGAGTCCACAAGACCACCACGAGCGATATTCACCAGTCTCGATCCCTTCTTGAACTTCGCGAGTAACTGCGCAGTAATAATTTTTTCTCCAGAAAATGGCGTCGCGATAACCACGCAGTCTGCAACCGCCAACATATCTTCCAGCTTCGCATAGTACACTGCTTGAATGGACTCTTCCCGCTCCTTTGACTTTCTCAAAATATCATTATATACAATTTTCACCCCGAATGCCAGGTACGCTTTCCATGCGATCAAGTATCCTATATTACCTAATCCAATAATTCCGACTGTGTGCCCACGGGGATTGTGGGCTGTGTCGTTAACATATTTATGAGCATCCCACCAGCGGTCTGGGTCACCAGACCGCGCGGCAAGATGTGACCAAGTCAAATTGCGAAACACTGAGAGAACATGGAATATTGCCATGTCCGCCACTGCTTCCGACGATGCACCTGCACCGTTACAGTAATAAATCCCTGGCGCTGTCAGAATCTTTATTGCAGATGCTTGTTACAAACTCATACCATATTTTGCAAACACGTCCACGTCCGCCCAGTTATATCCTGCTCCAGCGCTTGCAAATACCTTCACCGTGCTTGGCAACAATGAAATCATTTCCTCATTCCACTGTCCCATTTCCCCACCTGTGTTCCAGTACGGTCGAAATATGGCGTGGAAGTCGCCCCATTTCCTTTGTTTCAAAGCCTGCATGAATGGTTCTCGCTCGCGCTCTTCTGCTGACGGGCGGATGACATCAAAGTCCTTGAACAACTCGGCGTACTTGGCTAAATCATACTTGACCGGATCACCAATATGAAGCACAATCTTTTTCTCCATCATTTTGTACTGTTTTCGCTCGAGGATAAAACTTGGAATGCGCTGGCGTCAAGTATATAACCCGCAACCGGTGTGCCTCTGAATCTAGTTCATATGACCGCCAATGTCAGATCATGAACTTCACTCATGGGCAGCCGATCCCCAGTCCAAAGAGGAAAAGTGAGCCCGGTACTATCGGTAGCGGATACCCAATGTCTCAGAACCCCGCCTAGGCTCTAAAGTTATCGAATAACAAATAAGGTTTGAGATCGGATTGCCCACAAAATATTGTCCATGCAAATGTGAACGGCAGCCAAAATGCTTACCAACGATCCATACTTCACAACTGCTCTTCAAGTTTTCGAAATTTTGATGTGCGGGAGGTCAAGCTCTGTTCCGGTTGCTAGGATTATTCTGAATGGCGAACATGGCTAGGATGGCAGCCGGAATGGTTGCAACTGCGACTGTACCAGTATTCAAACCAAGGGGTAGAAAGTATAAACGCAGGTAGCGCCTAGAATGCAAGACCTGCCTCCCTAATGCCAGACATGATCGCGCTCTCGAAAGGTAGCAGACATCATCCCTCTGGATAAAGAACGGAGACAACAGCCGAAAGCTCCTTCACGGTGTACTAAGGCAAATAACGATTAATGCGCTGGAAAAGGAATGCGAGGGGCCCTGACAAAGCTGACAACATCAACGGCTAAATTGTGCAGCACATCATAGACGACGCTGGCAGATCGCAACCAATGGCAGTGCACCTGAATAGAGATGCGGCTAGCTCCACCTTGAGGCTCTCCTTACTTCTGCACCCTAGTGCCGTGCTCCCACACAGTGGCTGCCATTATTTACATTTTATTTACTTCGGTATGAACCAGCTCAGCCACTTACTTCCAAAGTGCAGTGACGGAACCAGCACTGCACCAACAATTCATGTCACGTCCAACTACACTCGAATAACTGCTCAACATACGCCAACAATTTCGCCCTCGATCATCAGCAGATGTGTTCTGATTCGTCAAATGCAGATTACAGGCTTTCAGGAAGGCTGGTCATGATTTGTGCACCTGTACCCGCGCGCGTCGGGAGTCGATTGATAATTAGTCTGATTATCAATATTCCATGAACCAATATGGGCTATCACCATCCAAAAAATCAGCATCGCCTCACAATCTCATCGCCTCTCGGAATAGGACATCGAGTGCGTTCAGTACGCCAGTCATTACCATGCCCAATGCCTCTTGCTGGTCAAATTCTCCTTCGTGCTAGACCGACCTACGGTCGTGGATTAGTGTCATCACCCACCAGTACGTCTCTTGCGCTGCAGTGTGGTGCCTGAAGTTCATGCAGATATGCTACTCTGTCGACATCGAGAGTGTCATAGGATAAATGCAACCCGCGTAACTAGGAGCTTACTCTTCGAATGATTATGACGGAATAGGGAGACGGTGCGTGCAGGCTGCCCAAAATGACCTGTGTTCGCCATTGTCTTGATGCAGTTGGTGAATGTTCAGATGGAATATCTTCTCGGTATGTAACACCGTGAGCATGCTTTCTACAGTTGTGTAGCAGGCGATAATCCAACTGAAGGGGTCATGTACTGAAATGGTCATCAACGGAATGTCGCGCTTTTCAGGGTGTTCCCTGTGTGAGGCGTGTGTGTCATCAGTAGAACTGCACAGCTTGTGGATATTGTTATTGAGCGCTTGATACTAATCGCGGTTTCACTTAGCAAACGGACAGATATATCGGTAAGTAAATTGTGCGCATATATATTAAATTTATCTAAATTCTATGTAGTATCCTAATTGACCGTGTGCGTGAACTCCAAATCTAACAGTCTATAAGATCGCATCTCAAAAAATCGTACATTTTTACTGAACCCATCCTTCGAATTTACATTACGCAAAAGTTAATTTCGCTGCTCTTGTATATGTGTACGTGGTGTCCTGGTACGAATAGTGGAGCAATATCGATTTTCCCGACGGTCCTTCATTTTGGTAAAACTCTACATGCGGGACACCGCCGTAATCATATCCACGCGGTCCTTGAGGTAGAGTATAAATAGCCTGATTATTTGTGGTCCAGGGCCCGACAGGACTAGGTGCGTACGACACTCTGAACGTCGAATCTGCCCAGTTGTCGAAATAGATGAGGAGGTACGCGTTGTGGTATTCGGAGTAGAACATAGACCCGGTCGAATACGGTATCCAATTCGATAGGACTGCCGCTGACTGGCGCCGTGCCGTGGGTTGTGGCTGAGTATAGCTCCAAGTTTTTGTCGATGCATCATAATACTGATATTTGTCGTATTGTGTCAATTCCCAGGTGGCGACTCTGGCGACGTGGACGTCGCTGCCTCCGGAATAGGTATTATCGAGGGCATAGAGGAAAGCGACCTGGTCAACGACCAGAGACGCGAAGGACCCGTACGAATAAGTCGTGTTAGGAAATGCCAGTTGCTGATTGCGTGTTACTGTCAGCATGTTCGTGTCCGGGTCCAAATCTAATATCGCCATCGTATTTCCCCAGTTCGAAGATGACGTATAGGAATTGGATTTGTAGACATGGAAAAAATGGACTGCTTGAGTGTCGGTGGTTTGGATGCAATTGGTGTAAGTCCACAACATGAATCTCTCGGAGGGCCAGTTTCTCCACGGATATTCCTCACTTGTGTAAGGCACAGCTGGTTGCCACCCGTATGAATAGAGAGAATTCGAGGTAGCATCCGCTAGTAACGACGGTTCATCGAAGCTTTGAGCGACACTGAGCGAATTGTCGGTCATGGCCGTGAATGTTCCATTGTCATATCCTAGTGTATCGCAGAAGAACCAGATCGTGCGATTAGCGAAACTGCATGAGCCTCCGCCATCGCGGTATATGGTCAATGGATTGTCCGGATCCTCCTGCTTGCCAAAGTCCTCGAGGGATTCGACGACAAAGTCTGTATTGTTGGCAGGCCAGACGTAGTACGAAGGATTTGGCGCAGGTCGTACTGGTGTTAAGTAGTCAGGTAGTGCATATGAGACGGACGCTGCTGGACCCGACGTGTCTCGCTTGACGACCGGAGTAGCTAGTGCTCCACTGATGGCTATAGTAGCGAGTAATATGTCCTTGATGTAAACCATTGCCGTGACGGTGACCATATAATCAGGGCGAGAGTCTGCAAGTGATTGGAGATTGGTAGTTGCGACATCCGCAGACTTTGCACCAAGTATTTATTCTCATCTGTCTGAGAGATTTCTGGGCTAGAATTTGTTTGCGCATATGTTTGACTGGCCACTCACGCCACAAACTCTGTGATGTGGGTAATAATGGCGCCTGGAGATCGTACGCTGATTCTTTCTATGTGTAGTGGGTACCGACAGAATTCAATATACCGATAGTGCCTATGATGAAATGTCGCATGGTATCTGAAATAGTATGACAGATGCAGCAGTTGACAGATGCAGTGACAGATGCAGGGACCACCTTGCACCGTTTCCGGATCCGGATTGCGATTGCGATTGGCGAAGTCACATTTGGCCCGCCTCGCTCGCAAGATTAATTAATTACAACGCCCTCCCGTATTCTATAGCCAGTGCTTACAATTTAATGTTATCTTTAAGGAACTATTACTATGGTTGAACGAGGAGTTCGGACTCTCCCTCGAGCACACCCCGGTGTAGATTCGGCTTCGGGCGATGCCGTAGCGAGATCCAAAATACTGGGTCCTCGAGCGACAATGATCTAATGCCGTATCCGGATGTGAGGAAAGGATATTCACCAAAGTACGGAAGGGGAATGCGGCGTTGTGGCGAGCGGGTACTTTCGGGCCGCGGGAATATTGTGGGTGTGGGTCTAGGTCGTTGGTCGATTCCACGGATTCGGTACACTAGGCCTGTCAAGGGACCACTAGACAATTGGTCTTCTTCTGTCCAACTGCAATTTATTGCCACTTGGAACATGATATATTGCGCGCCACAAAAAATTTATTTGTGACAGGCGGCTCGTAGTTAGTCCATCGGTCTGCGATTGATATTTTCCGATAGCCTCGAGTTTCAGGTGCTGTTAGTGCCGGCGCCAGCCATCGGTAACTCCGAGGGGCCATATCCCATTGCATGTCCTCATTCCAAAGTAGTCTAATAACCTTGCCTGCTCGCGGTTGTATAATCGAGGCCGAGAATATATACAAGACTAAACAATTTAAGAAGGTAGCTCAGATGATCATCCTCCTCACTTCTGGTTGATAGCCGGAGTGTTGGCAGCTGGTTAGGGCCAGCTGGCCACGAAGCTAAAAAGACCCAGACGGCTTAGTGGTGACGGAAAAAACTATGTTGAAATCAGGAGGGAATACATTATGTCAGCAGAAGAGAAATAGACTAATATATTAAACACCATTAAAAATTACAATGGCCGATATGCTGTGATCAGGTGAAAGATTTTCAAACCTTATTCCGTGTTCTAACTCCCGGATTGGGCGTAAAGTGCGGCTCAATCGTCTCCACGCCGTTGCAAATAGTGGTTCTTCTCGGAGATTCCCGGCGCTCATCCGTTTGGCTTACGTTTACTTATTAGACCATACAACTTCTGTCACAAAACAGCGGTTCGGTTGGGATTTCCCGTTGAGGAAATTCTCAGGATTCACAGAGACTTGGTCCGGCTCGTTACTGGTCCAGTATCATACGTAACTTTGAGCCGCACGGGATGCACCGCAAGCAAAAATATCTCGCAAGCATTCAATAGTCGATAATCCGGGAACTCCGATAATGTGATCCGGCTGACGTTGCAGGACTTGGCAACGCTCGGCAAAAGAGAAATAGCCAAACGTCAAGCGATAATTTTTGAATTACCCTCCTGCGATCTCAACTTCATATGACACTGAGACAAGCGTGCAGAGGGCGACGGTACGATCACAGCCACGCCAACATTCTCTGTCTCATGGTCCATCAATACAGTTAGGAATGACAAACGCTCCCGAAGTCTTCTCACTAACTCCAGTAGAGTGGGTGGATATGAATAAGGAGGAATTGATCATGGTGCGCACCCGTACCGTTCGTACCCCTTCCCCCCCCCCCCTTTCAAGGGGCAAGATCTACGATGAATGCCGCTCATCCAATCCCTAACTTTGGATCTCCCTTATCGTTGTGACTTCGTCTGACACTATTTTATTCCCCTTTTTATCCATACTAACATTAGTTACGTGATGTAGTTATTCTAATTACTGTTAACTAACAATGGGTTTATGTTTGTCACTCGAGATGATTACTATCCAGAGCAGTCCAGCATCTGGCAACAAGAGCTCTCGGGTTAGCGGATCTTTCATACATATTCAGTTCTCATCCTATGGACTGAAAGTGGCGTGAGGGAGCTTGTCGAATATGCTTTGTATGTCTAAGGCTAAGACACCATGAGGTCGAAGCCCAGTTTGTATCTCACGGGAAACCTCATCATCATGTCAATCATTGCGGTATGGATACGAGCCCACTCCTCCGTGAGCAGGAAAACCAATGGATCTCCGTCAATCTGCCCGAGTGCAGTAAGGTGTAGCGATCATCATCGGACAACTCTAACGAAGCCGGACGCAGGAGGCTATGCATGACTGCAAAACGATCAACACTGCGACTGACATTAGGACATTATCGAAATAGGTCTCTGCTAATCATGATGCCACGTGAGTGTCCGAGGAAACCCGAGCTCCAGCCTTGCTGACGCCATCCGATTAATACAGCTTCAGTATCCTTTGCTCTAAGGCAGGATCCTGCCGTGTCCTGGTCGCGTCGATAAGCATTTCCTACTATGACGACTTCGGACACACTGTCCTGGACGTTGGAATGCTGCCATTGCGTTCTTCAGCTCTACTAGGCATGGATGTTTGTAACTGATGAAACAAGCAATGCTGGACATCGGGTATAAAAATGAACGATGCCGAAGGTCTCGTTTCAGGACGCTTTCTTCAATACCGAAGGTCTCGTTTCGGGGCGCTTTCTTCAATACCGAAGGTCTCGTTTCGGGGCGCTTTCTTCTATTACGAAAATTTTGTTCTCGCACACTTTTCCGATCGTGGTCACGATCAATTTACTTTAAATTAACTAGTTTAAAAGAATAATATTTCATAATATCAAAGGTACCTTGATTTGCTCATCAAACTTGAAGCGACAATCTCACGCAGCATACGAGCAACTCTACAAATTTTTATCACCGTCACTCATGTCTACAGGAAATACTGGTATAAATTTAATAATTCGGGTGTTCCCAAATCCCAATAATGAGGTCTGCCAAACTGGTTTCAGGAAAACCAAGTAGGTATGTGCGGCAATTCCATGTTTGCGGGTCAGCAACATCCTGCGCCGAAAACAGCTTTCCGGCTCCGCTTGCCGCCCAGAAATTTTTCTTTTCTTTTATTCGTAGCAAATCGGATTTCTTTGGACCGCCACTGCCGTGTCCGAAGCCTCCGCTGGCTTATGATTGCCGTGCAAGAAACCCTGATCCTCTGTTGCGGACAGCGTCGTCGGAGACTCCCATTGGCTGCAAAATCGGAATGCTCTCAGTATGTCTACACGACACCAAGGTATCTTCATTCTTTCCTGTTCTCATGTGGGAACTCATACAAAAGATAGTTGTCCTCTGATTTCGGATTCCAATGGTTTGGGTAAGCGGGCAAGGAGTTTCTCAATTTACTGTGACGCCCAGGAATATGCTACTTCTTTGAGATGCTCAAGTCAATGTAGGAAGATGGTGTGTGTCAGAGTGTGTAGCGACAGACCGCTGGAATGGAGCTGCGTGAAAAATTGCTCAGTGCGGCCTCTAGGTCGTCAACTGTATTTTACGCAGGCGAGGATATATGAGAACAGTCATATTTTGAACTCAGGTGCGCGACAGCAAAACCATAAATTATGAAATTTGTCATACGTGCGTCCTTCACTGTTACAGTGGAAGGGTAACTCGACATTGAGCCCGATGACGTCAGGTGCGAACAGTTGACAAAACACAGCAACAGTCCAGCTTAGAGAGGCAACAAGTAGTGAATTGACAAGCGCCTCCGGACGATCCACATCAATGAGATGTAGGCCGCAGTTAGGGCTGGACACGAATACAATTTTCTCTATTCGCATTCGCATTCGCAATTCGCAGGATAAACCCTTTATTCGCTGCGAATAGAATGTGATCTGCGAATGCGAATGCGAATAATATTCGTATATTCGCAATTCGTTCCTTCACGCCCACTTACACGTAGTGTGTTGCTACAACTTTTAATCGTGATCGTCCAGCGGTTATATTTATCACCTTCAAAGAGCTGGGATGGTTACCCAGTTTCTCTACCCGCAAATACGGGTACTGCACTTCGCAATGCGGTGACGTGTTTGTCCAGCTCCGTGAGTGATCTTTGAGTCAAATTCCAATGTACTAATATGTTACGAATATTGCGAATAATTACGAATAATTTGTTTCCATTCGCATTCGCATTCGTAAGTATGAAATATCCAAATATTCGCATTCGAATTGCGAATATTCGTACGAATGCGAATATATTCGTCATTCGTGTTCACCCCTAGCCGCAGTTTGCTGGTTATCAAGCTAGACTGTTATAGGAGATTCATGGAGAGAGTAAACACAAGCCTTCCTCTTTGGGACTACGTAGAGTAGACCTTTCGTACCCGTCGCCTATCTACAGGTATCGAAATTCTCAAGCAAAACCCAAACCCACCAAATGTTCGAATTAATTGATTTACTCGATCGCTCACACTTCAATCCTCGAATAATTATCGTTCGTAATTGCCACGGCTCGGTTCCATGCTTACAGAAGCGACAGAGGCCGGCCCACATTGCCTCCAACGTTGCACCATGATCGTCATATTTGTGAAAAGATTCATCGTCTTCCAGACCTGTATCGTCGACCGCATCCCGTTGTTCATCTTTTTCCGCCATTTCTTCACTATCGGTCTTCTGGACTAATGCAACCCCCCTCCTTCACCCGTTCCTTGTGGCGACTGCTGGTTCCTAAATTTAGGACACTCGCGCCGATTGTGTCCAAATCGTGGCAAGATCCACATCGCCTCACTTTCTGAAGTCGGTCTGCAACTTTTTGGATAGACTCAGACGATGTCTAGAGTCTCTGGGTTCCTCGCGGACGGCCCTTACTCGGAAGTTCAGCCTGGGGGTCCTTAATGACAGAGAGCATATCAGGTTAGAGATACTGCCAAGTGATATTGAGAGCAGGGAGTGTGGGCTGCATTCTCCAGCGAGGATAAAGTTGTGCGCTGTCAAGCGTCAAGCCACGCTGTATCTGATGTGAGCACGACGCGTGCAACTCATTTACGCGTCAAGAACTAAGCCCTTTGCGATAGCAACTACTATTGTATTCGACCAACAGAAAAGACAAATATCATCATGGACCAATTCAGAATTGAAAAATCCAATGTCAGCGTGTTAGCCATAGGCCAAGAAGTTATATGCAGCAATATGCCATTTCCAATCATTTCGCAGTGAAAAATGGTCGGGTAAAAAAGAGAATAATACGTTTTTTCTTGTTTGCAAATGTAGCGGTAAGGTACGCAACACACGTAACCTTCCCGCGGTAGTAGGGACAGGCGGAGAATATGCGAAGTGTTGTCTCTGAGTGTCCTTGGAGAGTGCGTTTCAAGAAACAGCTGGATGATCAGTGGGTCCAGTTAATCGGAGAACATCAGGGTCATCAACTTGAAGGGATAACCCCTTCGCATATACAGAGAACCGATCCTTAAATGAAGAGTCCAAGCGGGCGATGGTGGCACTTGTGAGAGACCACTCCGTAACGCATGCGCAGCTAACAGACATGGCGAATCAGGTATGGTACACAAATCCTGGCCAGAGATGTGTACAACCGAAAATGCAACCACAATAGAGACATTAGGCAAGAAAGGCATGGTCTATCGAGTGAAAATGCTGCTGACAATACTCTCGAATCTCTGACCATATGAGACTATTACGAATGTGGGCTGGGTGGGTTCTTTAGATGAACACGAATCGAAGTCTTACAACCGTCTCATGATCGATCAGAAGTTTAATTTACTTGGCTATAGATAGCAACAATCAGAGGAGTGTTTCTGAACGCGAGCGAAGGCTCCCGGCATACTTTCTTAAATTGATGAAGTTCTGGATGGATTCGCTAACAGAGTTGACTCTGTCGGACGCAAGCTTACTCCGCATCTAGAGCTCGGAATATGACTGTCGGCAGTGCCGTTTCCGCGTGGACTTCATTCTCTATTTATTTATTCGTACTCTGCGTTTGAGGTGCCCGCAATTATAAAATGTTGCAGGGCTGTCCCTTCCGCAATTCTCCGTGAAAGTTTGGAGCGATAAGGGAAGATTATGGCAGTTATTTGAGGTTCAAGCGACCGGGGAATACCAATTTGTCGGAAGTGGCTGAACAGCTTGCTGAAATTTCACTTTCTCTTATCTCTTCGTGTTTGAGCCTCTTCGCTGACAGATCCAACGACTTAACTCACCGACATATAACGCATACCTTTTGACGCTCCCGCGGGACACATAAATGCTTTGCCACTAATCCTGCCTTTGGCATATCTGATGTCTTGGCGCGCTAAACGAATTGACTACGAGTCTCCAGAATTCTTCGGCAACGCATTGCGGATAAAGATTCTTAGCTACTATTTTTTATGCTCGTCCTGCCATAACTTGTTGCCTTGGTATTGGCGCCAAGTCCCTCAGACGAGATGCATGGGGGTTTCTCGACTTATGGACTCTCGATAGTCGTTTTCAAGTTAGTAAGAATGACGATCCCGAAGCCTTAGTTGCGGTCAAAGCGGTACTCGATTCTCGAATTAGCTCACCTGACGCGTGCACTTGTGTCGCAACTTTATTCGTCTGCTTATCGCTACCCCTTTATCACGCTGTCGTCCACGATAAGCAGGCTTGGTGTCATTGATTGCACGTGCCATTCCAGACAACTCTACCACTGCTGCACAAACCAGAGAATCACGTGTGAACTACGCATAGCGTAGCAAAGCAAAGCTGGTTCGCGTGTTGGGGAGTAGTCAGGACTGGGATAGGGGATTCGGTCGGCTAAGACTTCTTGGGCTCTTATTCTAAGGCTGTGTGGGTCCTGCGCTGTGAAACTTAGTGGACCGCGCAGCAAATCATCACAACCCTTGCGCGGCGCACAATCTATATGCCAGTCTGGTTGCCCGCCGTGGGCAGGCGAATTCCCGGCCGACGGCGGAGGCTGCCTTGGAATCAGTTGATTGCTGTACGATATCCGCCTATGCAATTTCAATTTCTACAGCAAATCTACACGATGCCTCCACCGATATTATAGGCTTCAATTGCGAAGGGAGATTCTGTTGGTAATTCCCAGCTTGGTCTGTGGTCATGGTTTAAAGTGGACAGGTTACAGTGCGCTTCTTTATTTCTAAGGTTATCTGCTCGATTTCCAACCTTAAAGCGCGGACCACCTAACCCCGGGGATTTTGCTTCCGGTCTTATCGCCTCTCCTACCTTCTGTCCGTAGGCGGTCGGACGCCACTGATCAAGTATCTGCTGTTTTACTACGCTGCAGATGCAATGGCACTTCTTGCATTTGGCGTACAATTCCTGCCGGCAGAACTGTCCCGCTTTACCATGTCGATTCAAGAGCGATATATAGCTTCGAGTCACCCGACCTACTGTCACTCTGCATCCCACTTGACCCAATTCGCCACTTGTTGCTGAAGTCAGCGTCCTGAGTGCAGCATTTGACGATACAATTGATTGCGTTTTGCGTCCCGATTAACTCCAAACAGCTGGTCGAAGGTATGGTTTTTCTCTCACACCGCAGAGTTGGAAGAAGAACAGACAGAATTGGCTAAACTTTTATTGCGTCCGAAAGATTGTACAGTCTACAAAACCTAACGTCTTTTAGATGTCTCAATACGAGAAAGCGGCTGGTATCATAGAGACAGTAGTCGGTCCTGTCAGTGACAGTGACTCTGCTAGCGAAAAGAAGAACACATACATCACAGCCGAAGTAGATGATGAACTGAAAGACGAGTTTCTGTACACGGCTGAGGAGAAGGAGAAGATGTATGCATTCATTGACACTGTGGAGAACTTGCGTGATATTCTTGACGAGGATCCAGATTATATTCTGGATAGCATGAAATCCTTGAGTCTGGAAGAGTCACTGAAGACATTGAAGGATGCAGCGGAGTATTACAAGGAAGATGTAATCTTTCCTGACGCGATGATGGAACGCATCAATGTTCTTTTGCAAGGAGAGCAATTTAGCGGCATGGAACCGTATTACTACCAGCTTGAGGCTCGACTTCAAGCAGCACTGCTTAAATTTCATTCCCCCTATCCAGAAGTACGGGCAGTTGTTCGACCAACTGATGATCCGTCGATGCCTTGCGAGACGTTCCGTGCCTATGCGGTCGGATTATTCTGGGTTTGCTGTGCGTCGTTTGTGAATCAGATGTACTCGGAGCGTCAACCTACAATCACCCTCAATGCTACGGTCCTTCAGGTTCTGATATATCCTTCAGGAAGATTTATTGCCAAGGTGCTCCCCAAATGGACTATCAATATTTTTGGCTGGAAAATTGCTATGAACCCCGGGCCTTGGACCTTTAAGGAGCAAATGTTGGTGACAATCATGACAAACGTCGGTGGCGGGGCTACGAACTTCTTTCACTATGGTCTCGTCATGCGCTTGGGAATCTTTTTTGACAACCAATGGGTTCAATACGGCTTTCTTTTTTTAATGGCATTTGTCACGCAATTTTTCGGTTTTGGTCTAGCAGGCGTCATGCGTCGCTATGTGGTTTATGAAACCAAAGCCGTTTGGCCCACTGTTCTTCCGATCCTACAGCTTAATCGGGCACTACTTCTTCCTGAGACTAAACAGAAGATCAATGGATGGACTATCACTAAGTACAAGCTTTTCTGGATCAGTTTCGTGGCTATGTTCGTGTACTTCTTTCTACCGGATTATCTCTTTACGGCACTCTCGACTTTCAACTGGATGACCTGGATCGCGCCGAGGAATAAAAACCTGGCCTTCATCACCGGTTCGAAGATGGGTCTTGGGATCAATCCTTGGACGACATTCGACTGGTCAGTCATCAATTACACCACACCGCTCATCTTGCCTTTCTTCTCTACACTAAACAAGTATATTGGTGCTTGGATAGGAGCATTTATCATCATCGGTATGTACTGGTCTAACTACAAGTACACCGCGTACTTCCCCCCGAACAACAGCAATGTTTATGATCGTACCGGTGCCAAGTATAATCTCACCAAGGTTATCACGAACCACGTCTTTGATGCGGAAAAGTATCGAAACTATTCACAAGTCTATATCGGTGCTGGTAACATGACTATGCTCGGTTCTTACTATGCATTATATACTTGCGCTTTCTGCTATATTATGCTAAACGAGTGGAAGACAATCAGAAATGCGTGCAAGGGATTTTACCGAAGTCTCAAGGATCGTAAGCTGTCCAACTATGAAATGTTTGATGATCCGTTCTCACGAACTATGCGAATGTACAAGGAGGTCCCTGACTGGTGGTTTATCGCTACCTTGATTATTGCATTCTGTGTTGGCGTGGGTGCTATTGTTGGTTATCCGACAGGCACTCCTATTTTTGCCGTTGTCGTTGTCATATTAGTTAGCATCGCATTAGTTATTCCGACCACGATTATCTATTCGACTACAGGATATTTGATTCCGGGCGACACTCTGACTGTCATTATTGCAGGCTACATGGTACATGGCAATGCTGTGGCATCATTAATTTGCCGTGTTTTTGGCTACAACACTGATGAGCAAGCCGAGACCTTCATTGGTGATCAGAAATTGGCCCACTATGCTCGTTTGCCTCCACGAGCTGTTTTCCGTGCTCAAATGACGGCAACGCTGTTACAATGCCTTATCACGACCGGTGCCATTACGTGGCTTATCAACAACACTCCAGATCTCTGCACGAGTGCACAGTCAGCTCGGCTAGTCTGTACTTTTCCAAATCAGCTCTACTCCAACACGCTACTCCTTGGAGTTATCGGGCCGCAAAGAACTTACGATGTTATCTATCCCGCATTGAAATACGGCTTCCTTGTTGGCGCGATCGTTGGCATAGGGTTTTGGGCTTTGCGTCGTCGTTACATCAAATATCTCAAATATGTTCATCCAGTTGTTATACTCTCCGGCATTACTCGTTATGGCGCAACCTACAATCTTTCCTATTTTACACCGGGTCTCTATTTCTCCTTCATTTTCATGTATTACATCCGACGGCGATACCTTATGTGGTGGACCAAGTACAACTATATTTTGTCATCTGGCCTCACAGCCGGTATGGCGTTCAGTGGTATCCTCATATTTTTCGCTCTTCAATACACCGGACATACCCTGAATTGGTGGGGTACTACCGTCCAACTCAGGGGTGTTGATGGCGCCGGGACAGCGACATTGCAGAAAGTTCCAGCGGGAGGATTTGGGCCCCCAGTGGGTACATGGCGTTAGTGTGTCTGGTTAGTTATGCGGAGATTTTATTTTATTTTATGCGACTACTGGCGTAACTGGGCGTATCAAAGATATGTTTAGTTGCAAAATTATGTAATATTGTCATTAGATATGCAATAAATTTAGGATGGTTTTTGCGTTCTGTCCATTAGATAGATCACTTAGAAGCAATAGATCTATCAACTCCATCGGCGTTCCCTGATCACAACAGACGAAAATAGCGGACAAGTTGTTTTATGTTTGAAAAATGCCTTTGGGTTGATCATCCCTGACCGGGATTGCCACGTCATCGATTAGCATGCACTCGGTCGATTCATGTTTTGGACACCTCTCATTAGGTCAGCAGGGTCTCTGTGGCTAAAGACGTTGGACGACAAGTTTCAATTTACCAAGCAAAATCCGCGATAGATATATACGACCGACAGGCAATAATCAATCGAAAGTGGAAGAATACAATCTTGTCAATATTTTCATTGTAGGCTTGACTGAAACTATCTATCTTCAGCGTTTTCTTCAGCAGCGCATTTATTGCATACGTTTCTATCTGATTTGTGCCGTGTAATTGGATGGTCGTGTAAACTTCATTAGTTGAATTATTAAGTCTGTACAATGCTGAAAATCATCAATTTTTGAAAGCCACAAGTTGTTGAGGCAGAATTCGGATGTTGGCCCCGCTGAGAAGGTGGCGAACAACGACGCCAAAATAATGAACGGAGTTTTTCCGAGCGGGGTTTGGCTTTACAGGCTGAGCATATAATTTGCTCCCACACGGATCTACACTACGATGCAAGAGCCAGATGCAGATCCAATGCCGCCAACTGAGTACGGCCGGCCACCAGACCCCCACCCC
>JAJLTN010000255.1:0-118730 GCA_030568215.1 Lipomyces kockii
GCCGGGGGGTTACGAAAGTACCATAAGTACTACGATTTTCTAGATGAACAAGATGCGTATTACGTTGCCTTGTTCCTGGATCCTCGGTTCAAAGCAGAGTTGCTTAAGGCGGAATTGAAACACGAGGAGGATGCGAATTTTATTGTTAACGCCATGAAAGTCAGGTTGCATAAAGAATATCCGCCTATGATTCCCGATTCTATGGAGCCAATAGTTATCGCTGAGAAGCCCAGTTTAGAGTCTCGCATGCTCTCAAAGTTGGCCCCCCGAAAAGCTCAGCGATCCGATATAGACAAGTACTTTGAGGAAGAGACAGTAGCTGTCGCCGCTACTGAGGATGGATGGCTGTTAAGGTGGTGGAGGGCCCACAAAGATGAATACCCGAGAATGGCAGCCGCCGCCAGAGATTACCTCGCGATTCCAGCCTCTGAAGTGGCTGTTGAGAGATTATTTAGTGGTGGAAGAGAATTGCTTGGGTTAAGACGGCATTCGATGGAGTCAGGAACGATGAGAAAGCTTACTTTGCTTGCAGACCACTATTCAACAGCAGCTGATTTGTAATTTTGTGCCTTTTTTTATTCAATTTATTTGTTTGTCCTCTACGTGTGCACATTTCAGCAGATAATGAAAGTCACGTGCATGACTATACGATTTTTTGCGAGTAACCAATCTCAGCGCTCGTATAGTTAATCGTAAAGTTTTACATGGACTCGTATAGTAATCGTATTGGACTTTACGAATACGAATAACGATTAATCGCAAATCGTATTCACCCCTACCGACAGTGACTACGCATTTGTTGTTTAAGTTACTGCCTGGACCGTGCAACGATAAGCTTGCCCACGCGTGCTTCCCTCCTCTCCGCGGCGAGGCATCATGTCTTATCAGCTTATCGAAAACTGGTATTGTATGATCCTCACTGGATTGTAGAAGGAGACAAAAAATATGAGCTAGTGACTCATCTAATAGCGTTCATGCAACATTAGCTAAGATATCGAAGTCTTGCTCTATTTCACTGTGCAGAAGGCAGTCAGTACGGCGGTATCTCAAAATCTGCACGACTGCTTCATACACTCCATCCTTATCGTTTTCTGCCAAGTGCATGCTGCGTTAACTGTCTCAATCCAGCCTATCGTATCATTTACTGGCAGAAGCTGTTTTCTTGGCGAGTCACATTACTAGCGTTACCTTCAGCAAGTTTCAGCAATGCAGATGTACATCTAGACTACGAGGATTCTGACAAATCATAAAAACAATTATATAAAATCTATTATATAGCATGCAAAATTTATATTAAATTCACTCCAATTCCAAAGATTCTGGCTTCCGTCGATGAGATTTGTACTTTTTCACGACAAAGACCGCACGCAGCCTTGCCTTCGTAGTCTCGGGAATATGATTCAATGTACGTCCATGCTTTCCTCGCATAATTTCGCACATTCTGAATCTTAAGGAGGACAATACATTTCTCAATGGCTCAGAGTGCATCCCTTTAGACGCGTCATCGAAACTGACACAGTAGAAATCTTCGGTAAAGTTATTGCCATCATCCGTATCTACCTGATATCTCCGCGCAACGTTCTTCGCACTCGTAACCTGTTTCTTGGATTTTGCTGGCATTGCAGTTGTCGCTGATGAAAGCTAAATGCTTAGACATTGTTATTTACTCCGTTTGTCGCGTCGACGCGCGAGACTCCGAATCAGGTGATCTCAAGTGACTAAAATACCTCCCATATTTATGGCATAAATGCGTACATTACAGCGGTATGTATTACATAATCCCGCCAATTTTTCCCAGCCCCATAGTAAAGTGGCCGTACAAAAGGTAGCAAACCTCGGTCGGTTTTATTTTTCATCAAAAATAAGCTAGCAAATTATATTTTTAAATGGGCAATCTATCGTCTGATTTAGTTTCTAGGAGGATATCGATGTGGTGCCGTGACGTGATGTTTCTAGAAGTGTGGTCAAAAATTTGGTCGGTTCTTGCTGTCCCGCACCATAGTGCGGCATCGCCCAGCGGCATTCAATGTTACGCACGCTAGACACGCGAACTCATAAATACTGACAGACGCCCTGGCGCGCTTTTGAAACGCGTCGACACATCAGGAACGCGTTACCGAAAGACAAAAATCACCAACAAAGCTATCGATCAGTCAGTCCTTATGGTGTCTGGCAACTTTCTCGACTAATTCATCTAGGTGCACCAATGTCTGATAAGCCGTACCACGAGATTAGCTCCATTCCTCCTCAACCTCAAGGGTTTGACCTCGAGAGAGAACTCTTGCAGCGTTTCATCAACCTGCACGCCAATCATCCGCACCATGAGATCTTTGGAGAGCCAACAAAAGATCTGCTACGGTTGCCACTATACTCTTCTCGACCTACCGAACAGAGCTGGGCAAGTATATGCAGAAAAATTGCCTGGGCAGTGTCGCGCGATACGGGGCCAAGCTTCGGACCAAGTGAGTGCTGGTTCACACGAGCCAGGAGCATTCACATCTCCCACGTCAACAACGTTCAGCATTTCCTAGTAGTTAGGTTGCTTGCTTTTCTCGCTGACCCGATTCCCCTTCACTGGGCATGTCTCGTTGAGAATGGCCCCCGAGTATTTTACAGGCGGTTCGGTCACTTGTGCTCAGGACAACGAGAACGAAGTGATGGGACAATAGTTTACTGCGTCAACGGTCTCTTTCACGGCACATTTGCAACTGGACGTGAAAACCGGTCAGGCAATATCTGTACATCCTCTGTTCTCTGTCAACGCAACCATTCGCGGAAATTGGCCCCACTGTTCCTTACTCTCTGCGGTTGGGCCTGGAACAGCATCTCCTGCAGCGTTTCATCGACCTCCATGCCAGTGACCCAAGCCACGAAATATTTGGAGAGCCTGGAAAAGGTTTGGTGAGATTGCCACTTTACTCCTCAGGGAGAACCCAGAGTTGGGCTAGCGCATGCAGCAACATCGCCCTATCTGTTGTTACTGAAATGAAGTCAAGTTTTGAACTTCAAACTTGCTGGATGTCGCGAAGCATGTTCATTAATATCTCGAAGTAATACTGTGATATATCAAAGGGTCAAGGTCGTTAGGCTACTGGCTTTTCTTGTCAATCCCACTCCACTACACTGGGCGTACGTGACGGAGAATGGCTTCCGAGCAACTTGACACTCCCTTCTCGCACTGGTGCAATCGAGGAGAGAAACGAAGCGATGGCCAGGTAGCCTGGTGTATAAATGGCTTATATCACGGAAGATTCGAAACTGTTACGGAAAACCTGTCTCACCAGTACTGCGGAAACGGTGCACGGCCGTTGTGTCCTGGACACGGAATACCGAAGGTTAAGTGCACATTTACGCATCCCGATGGCACTATAAAACCTTGTCTAAATCTAGAAGATATGGTCCCTAAATGCGCATGTACAAAGCCTTGCTTTTAACAAGTTGCTACACGAAAAAAGAATCCAGGTTTGTGTCTCCAGATTTTGGGGTTAAGCGGGGGTTAGCTGCCTTGCGAATCCATTCAAGACTTGCCTTCCAGCGGTCTACTAACAGAACTTGCTCTTCAGATCGACTTAAGAATCGCTAACAATATGATCTCTAACAGAACTTGCCCTTCGGATCGCCTAAAGACTCGCTTTCAAATTTGCTCTTCGGGCGGGCTTAGATTCGCTTTCCAATTGATATCTGACAATGCAATGGGCTTATTAGTGTAATTTCGTGCCACTATTTCCTTTGCATCGCTCTCTGACGGCCAGAAGAGTCGAGATGTATGTCCGTGCTGTCAACAACTTTGGCCACGTTGCTACGTCGCTAATGGGTTATTAACTGTTGAATAACAGATCCATAGCTATGAATAGATTTAATTTGTCTAGTGTATTGTTACTTTGCTATATGCTACTCTTTGACATAAGGCATGAACCTTTACCTTTACTGGATAGATTACCCAGCGTCGTAAAATACCGGTGGAGACGCATATCAATAGATATTGGCAAAGAAGAAGCCCGAGGCCAAACCAAGAGCATAGTCACTGGTTGGAATAATATTAATTTGCTCGACGGTAAAATTTTTTTAAAGACTTCAGCCAGAGATTAAAGTAGCTTGAGGTACCAGAAATCCAAAGCATCGTGTAAGACACAAGAAAATGCCATGGTCTCCAGGAACGGAAGAACATGTCAAATGTGAGCCGGTCTGGTCGCTCCTGCTTACGTGGGCTGCTGAGGAATTCCAAGACGATGCTGAGCTTCGAGGTCTCCTCGCCGCAGTTGGTAACTCGCTGGGTTCAGCTTTCTCTATGTGGACACCTCTTGTTCTCTTCCCAACTCCCGAGGCGCCCCACTATAAATTTGGTTACATTGTAACGACTGTGTTCGATGCCATCGACTTTATTGCGCTGTTGGCATTCTTACTGATGTCCAGATACGACCGCAACAAGAAAGGACTGGTTCTCAACTCGTTTGGCTTAGTTGTCAACAGGGAAGAGTATCTTGCCAAATTGGAGGAGCTCAAGATGGACGACAATCGAGAAAGGGATAAGAGTGGCAGTGAGGAGGAAGCTATTGAGGTCGCCAAACGTGCCGGTGCATCTAACAAGAAATAATCTTTTGCTTGATTGGCGCGTAGGCTGTTTTTCGTCAACTGTTTGTGGAATATTGCAAATAATAACTTGAGCAGAGTATGATTACTTGTGCTTCTCATTCATAGGTTCATTATTTGTAGCATGGGCGATTGAGCCCAGGCTGAGTCATAGAAATGTTGCAGAATGATGAGTTCATGAAGATGCACCTATCGAAAATTTCTTACAATAACAAACGAGCTTTTAAACGTCCACGATCTGTTAATACAGCGACACCCGACAACTGCGGCTCATTAAAGTTTCGCGGTTTCAAGTGCTACAGATCCATGTCATCTCTGCAACCCAGAATAATGAGAGTAAGTAACGATTTGTATGTTAGAAGCTGATAAAATTATGAGATGAGTTACATCGTCAGATATCGCAATGCACAACCATTTAACCGACACTACTTCCTTCAGCAGTCATACTGTTAAAGCAGCGTCAGTCATATATCGGGGCATTATGAATCGTGTGACCTTATGTGGTTTTTATCAATAGGTTTAAAGGCTACATTTGTCGATAGCGGAGCCACCGTAATCAAAAAAAAATCCATATCCAGACCCGAAGAGACCCAGAATCGCAATATGTTCATGTGCGCGGTTGAAATTTGTCGGGAGCTTTCTGATGGGAGTTTTCGGTTGCAGAAACTTTGAAGGTCGCATAGCAAATCCGCTCTGGACTGAATCCGCTTAAAACCATTCCAAAGGCTTTCCGCGCAACGAAATGGCCATATCGTGTCCCTGGAGCAGTCTGCTAGCTTTCCATGACCTTTTAACAACCGACAACAGATCAGATTCAGCGCGCATAGTTTAATTCTTTCCTCAGGACGATTTATCCTATCTTTTACAGCTATGCCACGCAATCGTAAAATGTATGCCAACTGACTAGATGACAAGTGCTCGTCGTTGAGGATTTGCTCGTGTTCGGGAAATATTCTTATTTAAACCGCCCTTGCATGTCAGGGGACAAGCCACGTCGTGGCGTCCCGGTGGCGTTGCTGCGCCTCAATAAAGCTGTGCTATCATACATACGCATATGGACGGCACAATGGGCGGCTGGAGCTGGTCAGTTGGCTCATGTCGTAATATCTCAGCGAAATTATTTATTAACGGACCGTAAGATCTCTTTAGAGCTTTTAGCAGAAAATAAAAATTTAATTGTAGTAGGTACGGCTTCCGGGCATTTCTGATTGGGGAAGAACTAGCTCGCCATATACTTCGAGCTCGTATTCGACCCGAGGCAACACGGTTTCGGACTAAATCCGTGACACCCGGAATACGGATAATCTCGACGAGCAATTTAGAAGGCAGACGAGCAGGGTCAAGCGGATTTGGTCGGTGGCGCTGGGCGAAGCATGCATTGACTTACCTTGACTGGAATCGCTAACGAGACGCCGGAAGATCCGCAGAAAACCTTGCCACAAATTATGACGGTTAGCACATTTCTTCTCCACGTTAGATAGTATTGAAACTTGATATGATAAGGCCATTAACTGGTCCTTTCAAAAGGGTGCCCTTAATGTACGATATGAAATGTCTATTTTGAGCACGATTGTTCGACATTGCAGAGATAGCAGCGTTGTTCAACCGCGAATACTAGGGACCGCAGACCAATCCAGGCCGCACCTTCATAAATTTTTTCAGTCATCCCAATCCACCCAGCGCCGGCTCTGGCTAGGCTCACCTTAAAGACGCCACAAACAGCCAGCGAAGACGCGAATCGGGATTGTGAGTGACGCTCTCTATAATACGCCACAGCAAAATGTGGACAAAACCGTAAGCAAGTAAGGACTTTTAGCAGTGACCGCTGTCCAGACAACTCAGCCTTACGTTTGTCGACTATAGGAGATCCCGAATTGAGCAACATATCTATCCATCCTTGTTGAAGAACTTGTCCTCTGAGAATTAGAATCACTAAGAACAAGTAATTGAATGCTGTGATAACGACACGATGGCGTGCTGATAAGGGATAGGGAAGAGAGATTAGAGGCTGTTCGGGTTATAGAGGGGTTAGGGCAAGAAGCTTAAGCGACCTGGCCACGGTCGGTAGCGCCCTTCGAGGGTCTCGACCGCCCACATTAGAAATGTAGTTGCGACAACGCGCAAACGCACGCTAAAGTCTCGAGCAGTGATCTTCTCTGCACGTGCCTCCAGCTGATAGGTCGATATTTCGAGCTTGTAATAAGCGCAAGGGGACAGACAACCTGCCGATAACTAAGCCTTGCCTCTACACTGTGCGAGTGCTTTGATTGACACGCTACTCTTTTTCCTTTTCTATTTCTCTCTCCCCTTCTCTTCCTCTCTCTCTCCTCCATCATCACCACCTTCCCGATTAATTTTTCGCGGTAAACATGGCCGAACCACTCACTGGTCGCGAGTTCTCGCGAGTGTTCGTCCCAACTTTCAATGCTATTATCGGCTTCTTCTTTCTCGCCGCCACCGCCTCCTACTTCTACAAGCTTCATTTCGTCATGAAGCCTAAGTCTGGCGAGAAGCGTCCGCTTCTCGGTGGCGAGGCCATTGCCCCTGCTAAGGGTGTAACTGGTATCTATCGCCAGGTTCGATCAGTTCTCCTCTATCAGCCTCCTGGTCGTTACCTCGAGGCCAACGGCACTATGTTCGTCGTCGCGGCTTATCTTGGACTCAACGCCTTCTACTGCTTCTACGGAGGTGAGTTTCAGTAACAGATTTAAACCCAGACCTGTTTGGAGTCAGAGCCTTGATTAGATCACGGCGTTTTTCGTGATCTCATCTGACATGAAGATGATATTCAGATCTGGGAGCCCTGAATAACGCACAAGCTAATATCTGCAGATGCTACTCATGATGTGAGCTATATGGGCAACCGATTCGGTCACGTCTGTGTTGTCAACCTTCCCATCATGTTTTTGCTTGGCTCCAAGACCGGCCTTCTCGTCCAGTGGACCGGCTGGTCTCACGAAGGATACAACATCCTTCACCGTCACGCCGGTCGTGTTGTCTGCTTGACGGCGCTCGGTCACATCATTGCCTACTCTTATAATGGTCGTACGCTTCAAGAGCAGCTCATGAGAAGTGCTCAAATTGGAGTCGGCGGTGGTCTTACTGGCCTTGCTTTCACTATCATCCTTGTCACTTCGTTCGCGCCGGCCCGTAACAAAATGTATGAGGTCTTCTTGTACGCGCACGTTTGGTTTTTGGTTGCTGGTATTGTGCTCCTTTTCTTCCACTACCCGCGCTGCATCCCTTACTGCACTGCCGCCTCCGTTATCTTTCTCTGGGACAGAATCAACCGCTTCAAGAATGCTCACCACGTTATGGCCACTACTACTGTCTTGTCCGGCAACACTGTTAAGCTTTCGATGAATGTCAAGTCGACCTTCCGCGAGATCCACTGGCAGACTGGGCAATATGTCTACGTCACTATCAACAAGCTTGCACCTCTCCAGGCTCATCCCTTCACTATTGCGTCTCCTCCCAACCCGAATACTCTTGAGCTTATCATCCGTGCTCGCCAGGGCTTTTCGAAGTCTTTGTTCTTGGCGGAAGAGCAGGAGCACCGTGTTACTTTCCACGGCCCCTACGGCTCCCCACCAAAGTTCGACGGCTTTTCTAAGGTTATCCTTTTGGCTGGTGGTGCTGGTGTTGCCTACAGCTACCCAGAGGCGGTTGAGCTTACCCGTCAGTTCCCTGGTATGGAGATCGACTTCTTTTGGGTTGTTCCTCAGCGCGATTTCATCAGCTGGGTCGACATGGACCCCAAGTTCAACGTTGATTTCAAGGTCTGGGTTACCGCCGAGCAGGGACGCCCTGATATCGAGCAGTACGTCAAGGACTCGGTTGCTGCCGCTCAGGGTCAGAAGTGCGCCGTTGCTGTCTGCGGTCCTGCTCCTCTCGTTCGCAACTCGCGTAATGCATGTGCCTCGCTCCTTTGGCAGGGTGTTGATGTCGAATTCTACTCTGAGAATTTCGGCTGGTAAAGTGACAGCTTCATCAAAAGTTTGCACTGTCGTACGATCATGATTGCTTGAGTTGTGGTTTTACATTTGATGGTGGGGATTATCTACATTTTTAATATTTCGGAGGATTTCATTTGTGTTTCGACTAAGGTGTAAATCTACAATCTCAAGGAGTTCCATGTAGAAGTGGAAAGCATTTTGAATTCGATAGTCAACGTGTTTGGAACCATTTTCCGCTTCAGTTTTTGGCTCTTTGTAGATGCATAATTCACAAGTTGTCTTAAATTTATAACATTTCTTCTGTATACATCCGTTAAATTTTGGGTTAGGTGGTAAATAGATTTTCTTTTTGCTTTTTCATGTTAATGGCGGCAATCAGAGCCAAAATTCAGTCAGCCATTTTTGTCTATCAAGATATGACATTGTCAATAGTTTGTATTAATTTTGTCACCTGTCTAGTGTGTACATTATGCTTAACATTAACCGAATTTCGCACGTTACTTTTGATGAATACATCTCATGCCTTACAACTTCCATTACATGCTCTTTGATTCTCTTACATATAAGAAGTTCCTGTACTGTAACTGCTCTGAAACATTTACATTTCAGCGAGACTACAATTCCATGTCAGTATAATAATTGGTGGATAACCACTATTCGTGTTGCCTATTGTGATCTAGACAGGTCTAGACTTTAACCCCGTATTGCCACCGACTTCCGGAAATTTTTTGGCCTGGGCCGCTCAATCCAGTCATAATTTTAGTCAGTCACTTATCAGACTGTGACAGCTGGACATTCCGATTGAGCAGCTAAAGCTCCTTTTCCGAAGCTAAAAGTTAAAGAACGCAATCGAATGTTCGGGGCTGCTGTTATTGTTAGTGGCGAGACAATTGTGTGCCGCATCGGAAAACGCAGCTCGGCATCACGGGCCAGCCCTGGCGACGATAATTGGCTGCTGCTAGGGCGTCGCACAACTAATCCTAAGCGCCGCAACTTGACGGCCATTTAGACAACGATATTGACCAATGACAATTCTTCAAACTGGCACACGTCTTAACATAAAGAATGCAACCAACAAGTGATGATTGATGACTATATATATTTGTCAAAGCCTGAGACCCAGACCTTAAGTATCCTACCGGTCTGGACTATGGTGTGTAATTACTAAAACGTGACACAAATTATGTGTCATCTCATATCTCTCATATCATTCACGGCTTGAAAAAAAATACCGCGCAATAGACTCCGTACCTACGGCACGTACCAAGCTGATATCGAAAATAACTTACGCAATCATTGAGCCTAGAATTCACAAGAAAACTTAAAAGGCTTTCGATGCTATCAGTTACTTTTTCTCGCCTCTTCTCGTATCAGTCGTCGATCGATGTCGCAGTCTAACCGCTGTTACGAGCCCACGGCCGTCGCAGACTCAGATGCATAATCCGATTAGATCCGTAAGATCTGATAACTATGGGTAAGGGTTTTCTGTTATCTCTCGTGTGACTCGGATCGATTTACGAGTTCTTGTTATTGCTCGTATCGGTTCGGTTAGGGCTAGGGCAACAACAATAAGAGGCTAACAGAGGCGACCCAGTCTAGGGCTCCTTTGGTAACTCCAAATTTGAACGAGAACCGCCGTCGAAGGCTCAGTAATAACAAAATATTAATATCACACCCAATTCCAACTTCAACTGATATTCGAGAGCAGTGTGCGCGCGAGATGATTAATGCGCAAATCTGAAATCGAGTCTCTTGTTTCCTTGATCTGTTGTAGTCCTGAGATAAATCTCCTTCTCATTCCATGTCTTTTGTCGGGTCTTGTTCCGTGCAATGTAGTACAACTGTGTTCCAATGTAAATGAAGACGTTCAAGACCGCGATCCCAATAAGTACCGAGTTGCCACAGTGGTACAAAGGTCTGTCGTCCTGTCGATAGATATATGAGGCAACGATACCTCCTAGTTGGCAAAACATGTTATACATTGCCGCGGAAACTGTACGCGTGCGAACTGAGTTGGAGCTGCGAGATGTCCAGCCGACTTGGATAGTGTGGATAGATGGATACGAGAGGAGCAACGTCGTGACAATGTATTTCGCCCAGTGGTAGCTGTGTGCGCCAAAGATTCGAAGAGGAATCAGTGTTGCAAGAATCCAGAATTGAGCAGCAATGCCTGGATACGTGCACTCGTTGTAGCGCTGCGAAATATAAGTCACTGCGAGAAGGAAGACCAGATGTAAGAATTGCTTAGGAAGAACCATGAGTGTAGTTTGGAACGTGGTGAAACCGACTGAACGCAGTGTCAGCGTAACGTACGTGTCAACAGGCGACGAGGGAACGAAGAACATCAAGCCTATGATATAAATTGGCCACAGATCATAGTCGGTCAACGACCGCCAAAACATCTCCCAGGTAAGTGCCTGACGGTTATGCATGTCGCCCTTTGAGGGATCATCGCGGAGTACACGATTCACGATAATTGTCTCTTCACGTGGAGTAAACCAACCTTTCTTTCCACGGAACCAGGACGCAGTTTTCGTAGGGCAAGGAGGCATAAGAAGCCAGGACAGAATACCGATGCACGCCGTAATAGCACCCTCAACGAGGAAGAGCCAGCGACATCCTTCTTTGCCTTGAACGCCTCGCACATGCAGCAGTCCATAACCCCTGAACGAGGCAATAATCTCAGAAACTGTAAGCCCAGCCCAGAAATAGGCAAGACGAATCGGAAGTTCCACACCTGTATAGTAATACGATAGGTAGAGACACACGTCGGCAATAAAGCCACCCTCAAGAGCACCCAAAAGAGCGCGGGTAATGTAGAATGACGCCACGGAGTTCAACCAGAATTGACACATGGCAACAATGCTCCATGAAATCATCTGAATAGGGATCCAACGATCGGGTCCCAGTTTCTTGCTAACAAGTTGCGATGGAAGCTCAGAAACCAAAAAGAAAACCTTGAATATCGTATTACCGTTGTTGTAATCTTGACATCAGTCAGTATCGGATATCCAGAAAAGTGATCGATGTACTTACGATTCGTTGTAAAATGCAAATCATCCAGCCATCCGCGACGGCCTGTGAAATATTTGCCTCGATCTAATTGCAGAGCCATAAACATTACTGCGCACCAGGACATTATGCTTATGTCTATCTTGCGGATGACAGCCTCCTGATATTAACCACCAGCCGTAATAACTATTCAAAAAAGTACACATACAATTTCCTCTCTCCAGGTCCATCGAGCTTTGGCATTAAAACTATGTAAATTCTCGTAATTAGGCAAAGGCTGATACAACCTCGCCTTCTCAGGATCGTCGTAGACGGACGGTTGCGTAGCGGTCGCATCAAGATCGACACCTTTGGGACCCTGAAAGTTCCAGAAATAATATTTCTTGGGCTCATGTGTGGCAAGTGGCGGCCAATTGGCTGAGATGCTCAATTCCCGCGCGAACCCCAGTTTCTGCATCCAAAACTGGAAAAAGGGACGTACTGTTATCGGAGCTGTCGCCAATGCCTTTCTCGAGCACCAAATGTTGGTCTTTCTCAGAGTCGGTTTCCGAGCGTCTGTGTGCAGTGCGGTTAAATTCGTCCTCTGTCATAGTTCGTAGTCCGCGAGGTCTATGGAAGTCTATCAAAATGCAGTGTAAGACGTCAATGATCGAATGCAGCCATGATGGATTGTATTGGCACAATTATATACAGAAACCAGAATGTATGAAATTAGCCCTCATAGGAAATTTTTTTTTTCACAGAACTTCATACTACAGGATCCTGTTGTCATTGCGTGAACTGAAGTATCGATTGCGCCAGCAGATTGTTCCTCCAATCCGATGACACAGAATCTAGGGCAGACGAATCAGAGTGTAAGAGAAGATAATATTTGTCTTGGCCAATGTCGGACATCAATGTCTCACATTATAGTTCTCAGAGGTAAGACGAGTGTTCAATGCGAAGGACTTGTACTTCCATCATCTTCTGCCCTTTGTTTGGGCGCAAGCTCGATAAGTTCCTTGCCGCTGATTGAGCAATCATGTTAGAGAAATCGTGATTCCCTATTGCAGCGGCGACCTCAAATTAAGTTCGTAGATCCAGCAGTCCCAGTATGAACTATTCCAGCATTCGCGTTAGACAGATGTAATATTCTTCGATAAGAGGCCGTGGCACAGTAATGATGACGAGTGTACATAAGCAACTGTATATAAATGGAAACAAGGCAACATCATTGGTGACTCCTCCAGAGTCTATCATTCGAACAAAGCGATGAGTATGAACTAATGTAAGATCTATAGACACGGAACAATAGCGATGAGTCCGAACGATGGCGCAATTTCGCGCTGGGGGGCTTCAGGATACGAACAATTTAAAGCTGGCCCATGCGCCTGCGGACTTGTCAGACTCATTTAATTACTCCACGAATCTCGATCGACATTAGTAGCGGCAGCTAACAGGCAAGACGGATTCCGGGATTCGGACTATCCTTCGAGATCAATGATCATTCACCTAATCTTATTTGGGGAGCGTGGTGCTACGATCTATCGGGAGGTTACTAGAACCTCCACTTGGAAGAGTTTGGAGCGCGAGGGTAGCCAGCCGCATACAAATTGGTGTCTGCCAAGATATGGTACCAACGATGTAATGACGGTTTGCAGACTGAATTAATAATTGTGATCGCACTCCAGGAATCATTCACCGAGTTCGCCTCCAGGTTGCCGGGCTGCCAGGCTGCCAGGCTGTTTTAGACATATTGCGCCACACACACAACTTTAGACGCACTGCCCTTCGTCAAGCACGTTGTTTTTACCGGCTATGCGTCATCGATATGTTCTACCCGAAATAGCAGACTTGCATCTGTCATCTCTTATTCGCGTGGAGAAAGACTGCGACCGCGGGGACTAAGGCCTTGTCCTCAAACATGCTTGTGCTTATTTGCGATATCTCTCTCCAAGCCTTGACTTCTTTTTGGAACGGCTTCGGAATTTTTGTATCTCCACGTTAAATAATAGTACAAGCATTATATATGCCAATTGTGATGTTGTCACTGTCCGGGATGTTGGCAGCTTTCAAGAAAAAGTTTTTCTTGAAAGCTGTCATCTGGAGTAAACTGGCGAATTTTAAGGCCAATTGTCCTGGGAAGACGGTCACAAAGCCATGTAATTTTGAATCAGCTGCTAGAACAGTTGTACGTAAGTTGGCTCTTGTTAGCTCGCCGAACATCTATGAACGCTTTCTTCAGATCTCCAACCCACTTGCGGCCGCAGTATTGATACGACCCGTCGATCTCCGTTTCTGCATTGACATTTCTGACATTCTTAATCTGAGTACGGGGATTTCGAAACCGACATACCAGTATTTTGGCGCCCGTTTAAGACTAGCCCATAATTAAGATAATACCCGTAGGGCGACCATCTGGAATGGTCTGCGTAACAAAACCGGGCACGGGACTCCTAACTCTGAGGCGGAGAAATTTCAGCGAAAACGCGCCGACCAATGTTTTAGATATAAGTGTGATAAAAGGGTGATCTTGGACCAGTGCGTTTAGAGAATCAAGTCAAATTCTCTGTTATCATTAGTTGGTCCATTGATGGGATGCTTTTCCTCACAGCGATAACTACACTATCTAACTTAAATCTACGTAAGTGGCTTTATTAAAGGGAATTTCTGGACGGAACACGCGCTAAGCCTGTTTTGTCCATCGCGTTTGTATCCCATCGTACCTCTTTGCCCTAACCCGGCGTAAGGCCCAATTTGTGAGGAACCCTGAATTACCCCGTCAATTAAATTGCCGCGATACGATGCTGCGCTAAACGTTTTGAGGATTATCGCAGATGAGAATGTCAAGCCCAGCATGCCACTCACTAACTTGAAACGGACTAATAGGGGGGTTTCAACGAAACGGTTCAATTGCTGTTTTGTACCAAACTTTATTTGTGACCCTAACCCAGGTTCAACGGTAGATCACCTCCAACTTGATATATTACCCGGCTTTAGCATCTCAGAGGTTTCAACTAGATTTACTAAACCTGAGGGTTTTAGTAACAGGGGTTACGGTAAATTTTGTACCGAGATTCAGTGAACCGTACCCCCCTGATGGCGTTTGTTACTGGCCGGGGTCACGAGCAGATTTAGGCACAATAATATGGCAGCCAAGCCCCATGTGGTTGCCAACTTCGTATTACTCGTACTCCCAAACTAAGTACGAATGCTTGCAACTCGATTTACAGCTTGGAAGCTTGTACTCCACGCGCCAGGTACGCTTTACTCCGCCGCTGCAAATTCGAGTCGACTGCCCGTTTCTCCTCATATATTCTCTCCGCAACACGGCAATTTGGCTATGCCAATGCCATCATAGCGTCTATGGAGGTGCCATCGAAGACTCTTCTCTTTTCTCTCCATCTCATCTGTTATCTCGAGACCCTCGCAGGTCATTACGGCCAGGTTCTCTGTTGATGCATGTCCGTCAGATAGCTTTCGAGAGATTTTGACTACATTTATTTACTTATCAGAGTGCTCTTACTCTTCCTTCTCGCTGTCGATATTCTCTTGTCCGTGAGATCGACAACATCAATTCCAGATGCCAGCATGCGAATCACTAGGTGTGTCATCTTCCGCGTCGCTGTCTCCCTCGTCATCCCTGTATCCAGTAATATCCAGCCCATCTTTGGCTAGCAGTGACCCCCTTATCCCATATCTTCGATCTCCCTCAATTCCCTCATCACCGACCATCTTCAAAGACTTCCGACAGTCAAGTGAATTGAAGGTTAATGCCGCCTTCTCAGTACCTCTCCCAAAGGGTTTTCGAAACGGTCGACCCAATGCTCTCCACGGCCGTGGTCATATCCTTACCTTAATATTCCGACGCATGCCACATGCCATTGTCTTTCTCGTCATCCCGGCACTCCTTTTCCGCATGAAATTTATGATATTGACGCATAATTCACTTAATCTCTCTGCCTTTGTCGCGTTCATATTTGTGTACCTCCCCTGCAAGTTTGTCGTCTTCGTCTACCGTACTTTCATCGCCAGCCACGAAGTAGTTAACCATACTACCGAAAACGCCATCCTCGGCAAAGTTGGTTATGCAACTCATCATGCACCCAGAATCACTGTTCGCAATGCGCTCATAATTATTACCGGCACGATATATACGGTCTTCATTTATACTTACGGATTGAAATCGCCGTATCCGCGTCACGCCGCCGAGACACAGTTCGTGAAGGAACGTCTCAATTCCAGGACTAATGATGCCTATTTCATTGCCGCGAATTTTTATAATAATGATGATATTTTACCGAGTTGGATAGCCGAGATAGTCAAATTGATCGATGTTCTCGGATCAGACAATGTAAGTCGTCAATCGCTATTCTGTCATTTCATGACGCTAAATTCTTAAGGTCTATGTCTCTCTGGCCGAAAACGACTCTCAAGATAATACTGCATCTTCTCTTCTTCAGTTCTCGCAGTACTTGCATCACAAAGGTGTTCAGTATTCTCTCAACATCACATCCGGTTTACGGCCGCTACCAATTCACGACCCATGGGTAGATTCGCAGGCACGGATATCATACATGACAACAGTTCGCAATATTGTCCTAGCGCCGCTCGAAGAGGTCTCGTTAACGCCACTCGGGGATCGTATGAAACATGTCATTTTCCTGAATGATGTCATTCACAGACACACCGATGTTTTGAAGCTGCTCGACGCTGTGAAATATAGAGCGGGTACCGAGTCCGCGCCGGTGGTTATGGCTTGTGGAATGGATATGCAGACAGCGACGTTATATGACCAGTGGGCTGATCGTGACAAATGTGGCAACGGGATCAACGGAATGTACCCATTCTTCTCCGCACCAGAGGATAGGCAAGCTGTGCGAAAAGGAGAACTGGTTGATGTCGGAACATGCTGGAACGGTATAGTGGTCATGAGCGCTGGTCCATTCTTATCACCACCGAGGACTTACGATATCTTGAAAGATGAGGCAGACGACGAAGACAGTTTAAGCACACTGGCTCACACTACGAGAAAACTGGTGTGGCCACTACGATTTCCTAGTCCACCGAAATGTGCGATATCAGAATGCACCTTACTGCCTCTCGCACTATTGAATTCGTATTTACTAACTTCCGGTGGCGAAGTGCGACCACGCATTGTAATGGACACGTCCGTTGTTGTCGCGTATGAGTACAAGTGGTGGTGGTATTACGCGTACTTTCTGCGCACGCCGATAGTGAGTGTTTGGGTAAATGTTGTCGAGCGACCGATTTTACGGCTGTGGGAAATTTTTGGTTTCGGCAGGTTTTATCAGTGGAATGAACTTGATGACGGCTGTGTAGTTGACTCGTGGATTCATTGTCCAAGTAGGTCAAAGGAGGTGTCGAATAGGATCAAGTTGTTTATTCCTGATATGGATTCAAAGACCGTATCGGAGAAACAACAGCGGAAAGACAAGAAGATCAAAGATATTGAGCAGCGGAAGATGGAAGATCTGAGGATGGAAAAACGCAGGATGTTGCAAATGTATAAGTAGATATTGTTTTCTCTTGGCTCTGGAATGGCATTTGGGTAGTCATTAAGGAGTCGGTTGGTCGGGCCGGATAAGTTGCACGATGATGCAATGGCGTTTTAGTCAAGTCAGGATTTAGCATGAAACTGATCTATTCTGTACCTATATTCCAATATCATGTAACGAACCATGTAGAGCAACAAAAATACTACCCATGCTATATACTCCCATCTTCAAATGATTCTATCTAACGTAATCGATACAAAACTCGTAGTCCCTTGTTAACACACCTTACAGTTTCGACTTGACAAAAGGTGGAGTAACTAGCCTGTCATAAGCTTGACTGGACAAATGATCACTCGGAACAGTAGTATGAGTAGCGATACTACCGACGTCGACAAACGACTCGTCGAGATCTAAGATCTTGGTAGCGCCAATGAGTCGCATGTTCATCGCAAGCTCGTCCTTAAGCAACTGTATGGCACGGACAACACCGGTCTCGCCATAAGTGGACATCGCATAGAGGAACGGTCTGCCGATGCCAACGCCTTTGGCTCCCATGCAAATGGCTTTAAGGATATCAGTACCTCGGCGGATACCGCCGTCAATGTAAACCTCAATCTTGTGTTCATAACCATGCTGTCTGAGCGCAGCCATGACTTCGGCAAGAACCTCGATACCTGGTCGTGCAAAGTCAAGCTGACGGCCACCGTGGTTACTGAGTAGAATAGCATCTACGCCATATTCAACCGCCTTTATTGCATCCTCGGCACGCTGCACACCTTTCAGGACGATCGGCATCTTAGTGATACTCTGGAACCAAGGGATATCTTTCCAACTCAGGGAGGGGTCAATGAACGACGAAATGGCTCTCGCGGCGCCCTGGGATCTGTCTACAGTCGACTCGTTGTCCTGCACGTTCGCCGCCTGTTCATCGTACTTTGAACGCATATCCTTCTCGCGACGACCAAGTTGAGGCGCATCAACCGTGATCCATAAAGCGCGGCATCCGCGTTTCTCGGCATGTTGCACGATTTTCCGAGTGATCTCGCGATCCTGGTTGACGTATAACTGCAACCACTGAATCTGATCTCCCTGCTTAGCATCCACAATCTCGTCGAATGAGCACGATGCAAGCGTGGGTATCATCTGAATCACATTCTCGCGGTATCCGGCACGCGTCAGGACGACTTCTCCTTCGGGATTGCCCAATTTTCCGAGCGCTGTCGCGGTAATGTAGAATGGAACCGAAGACGGGCATCCCAACATAGTAGTAGACAGATCAATTTTACTGACGTCGACCAAGACCTTTGGTCGGAACCAAATCCTGTGGAATGCAGCATGATTCTCACGTAACGTGATCTCGTCGTCGGCACCAGATGAATAATACGCCCACGCGGTCTTCTTCATCGTCTGACGCGCGATATCCTCGAAATCGAGCAAATTGTAGCACTGAGAAACAGGCGGCATGCGCTTGACCCGTTCTATTCGTGCAAGTTCGAGTTCGTCCATAAGCTCTTCTTCCTGAGCGTCGGTCTTGACCGACGACATGTCGACAAGACCAAGGTGCTTATCAGCAGGCAAGTACTTGTCGAGCGTGTCGGAAGGGTGAATAGGGTCAAACTCCTTCGTCGCATCCTTGCCTGCGTATTTGAGGATGATATTTTGACCGCCGGGGTGTTCTGGAAGGAACTCAGTCACATCATAGGCCTTCCCGTGGACAATGACCCAGCAGCTCTCCTTAGTATTATGTTTGCCGACTAGCACAATTAGTTAAGCATATGGATATCGGGGAATATGGGACTATTGAACTCACTTTCGGCACCTGTGAGTGTAACCATTTGGCTTTCTAATCTGTCGGACGAAGATGCAGATAAGCTGTTCGGAAATTCCGGAATAACGGTTACTCCGTTCAATTCTTAAATCTCCAGTATCAAACAAACGATACAAACTGTAAAGTAGAAAAAGCGAGAGAATCTATATAGTCAATAGTCTCTAGTGTAAGCAGGAAGAGAGGTGAGTAAATTATGCGGGGCGAGTAGGTAGTAGAGAGTCCGGCCTGGATGCTTTAGATTATAATAAGCGGTACAAAGGTGGGGTAACGCGGGAACGAGCAAGCCACACCAAAGTCATCCGCTTCGCCGAGCCGCCGAGTTTTGGCCGAATGTGAAAGCAATTCACAAAAGTTGACGCCATGCCGACACTGCAATGATTCGCTCAATTCTATTCCAATTATATATATAATATAATCATTGGATTTTATATGTAAATAGATATATAGCAATCTCAGTCACCTATTAGTTAGGTATTACTTGCGTATGGCTGCTGCGCCCTAACCCAATGCTGAGTCGCTCGTTAATAATGACATAGATATCGCTTGTATTACTCGGCCACCAAAAGCCCGGATTTTGAACATTACGAACAAAATGCCGAGATCTGGTGGTCCCGCGTTGCCTTGCCAGATGGCAAGGAGACAAGCGAAGGGCGAGTAGCGTGCTCGCATATGTATGAAAGGAACTTCCCTTTGGACCAAGGCGTAGGGAAATCAATATCGGCGCAAGCGCGCAAGACTAGACTTTAATCTCCAAAGCATAATGATTGCTGTTGTTTGCCATTAAGTATTATTCCGGTCTCTGGACGGCCGCACAAGCCGAGTCTGGAAGGAGGTTATCTATTCCCGGACAGGATACCGGCCTCAACTGCTCTAAGTCGTTACAGAATTTGATGGCTCATAACTTATGTCGAAGATTGGGTTTCCGTGATGTTACGGTTCATAGCTCAGCAAGCAACATAACCGACTCTATCAATACGGCCCATACGCGACAGTTTACAGCTATAGTTAAATGTGGGATGAATCGCGGGTTAAGCGGTCGAACAGTTCTTATTTCCCCGCCATCCGCAATTTGCCCTCACTTGTCTTGACGTTTTTATTAGTCGTACCAACGCTCCCGGTAGTCGGCTGAATGTAATAGTCCGGCAGAGCAAACTCCGTCTCCATCTTGTCCCAGGCCCGACAGCGGAGGCCGAACGTCATCGAATATGGAAAAGCGGCCGTAGCCAATGAGAATACTTCCCCGACACAGCTAAAATGGCATTAAATTCATTAATTTCGTACGAGTCAATAAATAATGCTAACGACATTTGGAATATCATACGACACCAAAGGAGACCAGAGCCATATTCCACCAACCATACAAATCAAAATGCACAATCAAGAATTCCTCGATAGCTAAAACATCATCATAGTCCAATGCACCCCCGCACGGCCACCGCGAGCCGGATATATTTCTCCTCCCTCCTTTCTCACATCGCCCACATTGCGGCTATAAATTTGAAATGCCCTACCAAGTTCGAATAAACCCGATCCATTAGTGAGAACTCAACAATAACGCCTTTGTTGACCCGTGGGATTGTATACATAGTCCCAATAACGTAAGAACCAAAAGCAAGGACAAATCGTACTAACAGAAGTGCACAAACAAAAAAAGGACAACGAAACGAGCCCATGCAAAACCAAACCAAGACCATCACAAAATACAACATAAATAATACAAAGCTGTAAACGTTGTTCAAAATACATCGTCAATAGTCAAAGAGGATGCATCGAAATTGACAAAGACACGCAAACGAAGCTCCAAGGAGTAGGATACACAAATGGAAATGAACTACTAGATATACACGTGCCAAAAACGAAACCATAATGCAATAACTTTAGAGCCGCAAACGCGACTTATATGCCAAAGAACATAGAGGGAATTGAAATCTTACGAGATAACGCCGTCCACAATTGATAGTGAGCTGGGCCAAGGCTGACGGTGTGGCTGGCTAGCAGCAGCGGCTCTTTTCTTCTGCGGCAGGCTGCTGCAGACTAATAGTTCCGATACTTCTGATGGTACCGCTATTGAGGGCGTCGTCGTCGTCATCAGATGAAAACGAGTCGGATTCGTAATGGACGCTATTTCGTCGGCTCTTCTTCAGAATCGGTCGTCGTCGAATAATCGTTCGGGTAATGCTCTCAAACACCTCCTTGACACCTGCAACCACCGTTTAGCATACGCTGCCTTGACAATTGGCCAAAGCACATAAACAGCATGAATACCTTCATCATCCTTTGCGCAAATTTCGTGGCACGAGTCACGGCCAGTCCAACCTGGATTATCTGCGGCCTCTATATCGCGCAAGTTATTTTCGGCATATTGTATGCACATCTCAAACGGGACTTCTCGACGTGAGGGATCCTCGCGGACGAGATCTAGCTTCGTGCCAACGATGTGAATGATAATGTCGGAGTTTAAATTCTGTTTCAATTCCTGTAACCACGAGTGCATGGCGTTAAAAGATGACTCGGAAGTTATGTCATAGCAAAGGATACCGCAGGCAGCAGATCGATAGTACATGGGGGCCATCGATCTGAAGCGCTCCTGGCCCGCGGTGTCCCATATCTGCAACCGCACGACTACTCCGTCAACAACGATTTTCTTGGCCAGAAACGAGGCACCAATTGTCGATGGTTGACCTGGAGACCGAACAGACATTAGCATCATGACCGCTAACAGAGAAAGGACGCGACTTACTGTCATGGAACTTGTTATGGACATATCGGACAACTAGAGATGTTTTTCCAGCGCCTGCAAGCGTGGTCAGCGGGCAGTCAGAAACGGCAGCCAAACAACTCACCCTGAGCGCCCAGAAGGACGACTTTTGCGTCAGCTATCATGGCGACGGCAGAGGATGCAGCGAGATGATGAGATGCGGGGCGTAGTGAAGGAGGACCTGTGGAAAAGAATGTCTATTCGGACATGGGAAGGGCCTTGTTGGAAGTGATTCAAGCAGGGGACTATGGACTAAAACCATGGAGAGGCGTGTTGACGTTTCGTTGGCCGAGTACTGCGGCTCTGTTTTGGAGTGTGTGATACCATGTCTGCGCCACACCTTAGACCCGTCGCATTACGAACAGATGGACCCAGGATAAAGGTACTTGAAATGGCCACTATGTTCTGGCGCAATTCTGGTGTGTGAGGGGGGGAAATGACGTGTGTGGCGCAAGGGTGCTCAGCGCCCCAAGAAAATGAAGGGCCCCTGCGCCGCGCCTCTGCAATCAAATGTTGACTGCGCGCCCCCGTCGTGTCCCCTACTCCGCACTGCGCTTTGTAGGACTCTCACCACCTCATCCACGTGCTGATTAATTGGTTGCGACAGCGTCAGCGACCATGATAAAATATGGTATATATTGATATACATGCGCTGCATGCCGAATATGCCTTGCCTAAGCCAAAACTGCAATTGGGATCGGATTTGTGCGTATATTTAGCTGCTTGGACAATTCGTCCAAATTCCCGGCTTTGCTACGCTGTTCTGCTGTTCTGCCCTGTATGATGCTTCCTGACGCGTGCTTGTTATGCATATCAGCATATCACATACAATGGGACTATTTTCGAATGCTGCCGATATCGCATCGCATGTCCATGTTTGGATGTAGATGCACGGTCACGACATCCCGCCACTTGTTTAAGATTCACAACCGCCTATTCCACGTATGCCTCTATCATACGGCTGTGGCACCGATTAACGTCGGCCATCATATCCGCACGCCTCGAATCTGGTCTTATAATGTACTCACGGATATAGCATCACAATATTCTTGCCGCTGCATGCTGTTGAACAACCCTGTCGAGATCAACTTGAGATTGAACCTTGTCTACGTCATTGCAGCCCGCACCATGCCTCCGCCGGACGTGCCTCCGCCGGACGGGTCATGCCACAGGACATGTCGCAGGTTGTACTTATGCTTCAGAGTTTGCGTCATCTAATTAGTTATATAAGAAAGCTCTCATGCAATTCGTAAGGGTTTGTAAGAGTTTGTAAGCAACTAAAAGTCATATGAGACACATTCCACCATAAACAGCCGCATGTAGTGCGGCTTTTGATTGGAACAATTCCTTCAGGGCCCACCCTTTCAGAATCATAAGTCCAAGCTTCCACAAATACTAGCAACATTAGGCAAATTTTTCTAGTAATCCGGTCTCCTTTGCGTGGATAACATTTTCGCAGCGACTACATACTTCATAATTTACAATTTTACCCATCGTACACAACGAGCAGCCGTAATAGTAATCGTGCAATTGAATCTATTTTGTAGCAGAAAGTGCATACACAATCACAGCAACTTACAATCCCGGAGTGTCCTTAATCCTAAAGATTTTCTTCGATGCACTAACCCTTCCAGCTTTCAAATCAATCAACGCCCCTTCAACGCCCGCCAATCCACCTTCAACAATGTCAACACGGTGCCCAGTGAACTTTCCCTCCTGAAACCACTTCGTCAGTTGCCTATAAAAAATATACGCAAAGTCACGTCTCGCCGCATTCTCATCATGAGCATTAGCAACACGCGCAACACCAAAATTTGTCGTAGTCTTATCAATATCTTCGAACTTGTTCTCTGGAAGAATGAGGCAAAGCTTGGACTCGAGACCAGGCTCAAGCGCACGAATCGCGTGATGGTACGACCCATGCTCCGAAACTGTATCCCAAGCGTATAAAAGCTTTTGACCGGGTTTCAAAAATGAACGAATCGAGCCAGAAATGTCATTATTGTTCCTATAGTCGACGATGAAATCCGCACCAGCTTCGAGCGCGACCTGTGAGCCAGCACCTGCAACTCCAATAATTGGACCGAT
This sequence comes from Lipomyces kockii, assembly GCA_030568215.1. Lineage (NCBI taxonomy): Eukaryota > Fungi > Ascomycota > Lipomycetes > Lipomycetales > Lipomycetaceae > Lipomyces > Lipomyces kockii. Next base: position 23,731 of record JAJLTN010000255.1, read on the forward strand.
ACCGGCCAATTTGGCCAGTTTAATTGCAAAAATACCAACACTGGTAGAGGCACCGTATATCAACAGCGGAATCGCCTCGGTAGGTGCAGGACACCAGGGTGTCGGCAGGCCAAGCACTTCCCAAAGTCCGTATGCGGCAGTCAAAGAAGCGAGAGGTACGGTCGAGGCTTCTTCGAAAGTGACTGAAGCAGGGATATGAAACGTCGTGTATGCGTACGCGATAGCGTATTCAGCAAACGATCCGTGCCCTGAACCCATCTTGTGGAATGCAGCAACACGGTCGCCTGGCTTGAACTCGACAACGGATTTGCCAACAGAGACGATTGTGCCCGCGATATCGTCGCCCGAGTTGTGCGGGCGCTTGCTGTAGAATGGGTATTTCCAGTCTTTTGGATTCGAGCCGGAGACTTCGACCTTAATTAGGACTTCGTCATCCCCAGGAATTCTATGAAGTTAGCAAGGATACATTAAGATGAGGCAAAGAAGTGCTCACGGGACAGGAGAATCGACGATCTCGACGCGGAGCGGGTCACCGTAGACAATGGCTTCTTTCATGATATAAATGGCTTATGCGTAATAGTTTCTAGTATATATGTGCTTTGCGTCTCGAGCTGACGTGCGAAAGATGCCGGATGGATGATTGGATGATTGGGTGGTGTAGTATACCAGTCAAGATAGATTGGTAATCGCAAAGCTGAGAATCTGCTGCAAGCGCTTGTCCTCAATAGCGAATTGAATACAATTGTGTTCCACCGGCTTCCTGAATTATGATGAATTAAGACGTCCGGCTGGGTAAAAGCTTCGGAAATTTGTGACGCCACATGTTGCTCTTATCTCCGCTCGGCAATTGAGTTGGCCGGTCGGCTATCAGCGCTTAATCGCGGAATTAGTCAAATTAGTTCTAGATTTGTTTACAAAACCAATTGGCAATTGAGTCTTATTCGAATATTGTAGACGTTATCTATGCGAGTCTAACTATCAGTTGTCCATTCATTGAAGCGCTCTTCGCACTCTAACAGCATGCTAAACTCTAATTTGATCCTCAAAAATCAGTCTAAACGATATCTACACAAGCAGACCAAATTGCCCAATCCCAGAGCCAATCCAACTCCAAACAAATCACGCATTTCATACATCCCTCTCACGTGTCATGCATTCTAGTAACTCTTCTATAACCCGCTGCAAACTTTTGAATATACGTCTCAGTGAAATACGAATGTTCCTGACCATGCGATTCGACCAGGTTATGTGCGAGTTCGTGTGCCACGACAGGGAACCAATAATCTAGCGCCTTGGCCATGTTGAATCCACTTTGCGACATTACTTGTGTCGCTCGAATATCGTCCACAAAATAACGTAAATTGAAAAACAAACTTCCGCCAAGGTTGAATGCCACAGATTCCCCTGATGCGTCGTAAAACATGTGAAACGCATCCCATCGTGCACCAAAAACACCGCCCGCTAGTTCTCGCAATGTCGCGGCAAAGAGCTTAGTGTGACCTATCAGTTCGTTTGGGATGCCATCTGACACCGATTTCGAAACAAAAAGCCTTGGACCTGTGGATGAGACCATTCCGACGAAACGTAAATCGTGCGCCACATTTCTATCACACATCTTCTCTGCCGAAACCGACGCGGACTCGGTAACGTCTTCATCAGGGATCCATGTATGGGCCTCATTGCTGAGCTCATTATTGTTGTATGGAGATACATGCCGAATACCTTCCTGCAGTAGCTTCCGGGTCGCTGTATCAGTAAGCGGCTGTCGATGCACTGTGTTATCTCGCTGCAACTTAGAAATCGTTGTAGTTCCAGAAGAGGTAGAAGAATCTGTATCTTCCCACGCGCCCGGCGTCCGCGTCAAGTTACGCATCGTCGTTGCGGGCTCAACTTCTGAAGTCGTATTTTCAGGTATTTTCATGCCAGCAATCGACGCCGTGCCAGCCAGAAGCGATGACCCTGATGGATCTACTTTTCTGCCAGACTTTTTCCAATGTTTGAACATCCCTCCAAATAGATCATTGTTTTGTTGCCTAGGCAGGTTCACTGGCCCCCGAGCTGATGTCGGAGAGGCTTTTGGTTCTGCTCCTGCAGAGAGAGCAGTTCTAGCCGCGGCTGTACCTTCCCGACCTGTGCTTTCAAATTCGACTTTTGGAGGCAGATCGAGATCCTGTTCGCCAGAAATTGACTCATGTACGTGACGTTTCAATTTAGCAGCTAACTCCTCCGCAGCACGTCCCTCGGCCTCCTTTTTGAGCCGTTCCTGTTCACGCGCTTCTGCCAGCAATTGCTGGTCGGCAGCTTGCTGCGGGACCCTTGATTCTTGTCGTCGGGAATTCAGAAGTCTCTTGACATTATATCCACGCCGCTCTAAACTGGTCAATGACGAATTAAGAAGCGATTCCAAAACAGTGGCGGCATCCGGTGTCGGCCGTTCTAATATAACCTTAACGAGTGCCTGTGCGACATCAAACCACTCAAACTTTGGCACTAGGTATAATGTAAACCCACCGTCGGTACGTCGCATTGTAGTTGCAGTAGTGTGCGTCGTGACTGGTTCGAATCGCCGGCCCCTCATACGGATAATTGTTCGCTGCACGGATATCTTCGAGACCGACGCGACAAGAAACTGCTTTTCAAAAGAGTTGACTACGACTTTAAGTTTCTCGTGCGAGCCACCATCCAGATAGAGCTTCAGACGTTCCAAGATTCGTTTGCGAATTGCAGCACTGTCAGATGAATTGATCACTGCTCCAATCAAATTCGTCTCCTGCACGATATTCGACATCTTAGGTGATCCAATGCGCTAGACTAAATGTGAGAATATACCCATCGTACACAAATAATAAATACGCACGATATATAGCTTTTCCAAATTCGTTTCAAATGGCGCCGACATGATCTCTTGTTTAAAGAAATTATAATTAACAACATCATCATTCACCACAGTATCGGCTGCCTTAGCCAAGACGTACGATACGTCTTCCTCTACCAACTCCTCGTAATCGTCAAACTCATTGTCAGTCGCTTTCTCGCCATTGACATTCAGTGAATTAACTTCCTTCTCCAGAAACTTCTTCGCGATCAAAAATGATGAATTTCTCATGTTGTTCACGAGAGTCGTATCCGCAGAAATTTCAGTCCAGTGCTTCTCGAACTCGATAAGCAATTCCATGTACCTGGTAGCAGACTCAGCCTGAACAAACATTGCATTAGGCTCTGCCACCGTGGATCGCGCAAGTTCGACGACGCTAGGTTTATCACGTGTACCGCAATATCTCAAGAATGCATTCGCTCCAAGGTCGAAACTCACAAAGTCGAAGAACTTCTTATAAAATAGATCGGACCTGTCATTTGATGACATTTCTTCTTGAGCTGCGATGAAGATGCGTGATGGAGCCTGGTATTTAAACACTGTAAACCCGTCTTTCGCAATCGGCACAAATTCTGAATCACGAAGTTTCGCGATATCTCGAGATCCCAAATCAGACAATTTGCCTGCCATGTAATTAAACATCTTATTCGCTTGCTCGATAGTCTTCGGCGGCTTGGCCGTTAGTCTCTGGACAACCATGTCGATCGGAGGATACATTGCGACCCCAAATTTCCACGCCTCGACTTGCATGTCTTCTCGCAATACAGGGAAGTCAAAAATCTCAACGTAGGATGACGAATAGCACTCGGATGGTGCCACAATGATTGTTTCCTTCTTCTCTCCTTTCATAACGGTAGCCGGAAGGAACTTGGTCGGAAGACGCGAGTTGTAGAGCGCACGGTATCGATTCTGATCGAAGAAACGTACAAAATAAGATAGTGCTTTATCACGGAATTGCGGAGAGTGCGCCGTTGCCGCAAGATTGACTACAGCCTGCACCGTCGGATATTGATTCAGTCCAAGGCGGAATAAAAATGCAGCTTCAGTGGACTTTGGGTTCCAATCGGATGGCCACTCGAGAATGGCGAGCTTCAGGTCGCGGTGATCATCTGTCGGCTGATAGAGATCACAAACACGATATAATCTATCGTCATCATTGCTTTCAGACGCGACAATATCATTAGCCTTTAAAAAATCGATATCTTCTTCGTGCATATCTTTTTGCTGGCTAGCAAGATACGTTATCATATCTGCAGACGACCATTTCCGTTCAGCTTCATCAGAGTGCAATCGTTCCATGACATATTTGAGTTCAATTGTCTTTCGAACGCCGAGGTACGTCAGCATATCCTCATGAGCACTGGACAGTAATTTTTCATCGACGACAGGCAGGTCGGGAAAGAGCTTAACTTGACGTAGATATGATTCACCCGGCTTCTTCATGCCCTTTTGAGTAGGAACACAAGTTATATCTCTCAATTGATCAAATATTGCCGTTTGAGCTGAATTTATCATACTAAACCACTGTTTCGAGATTGCAATCAGGACTTCCCGTGCAAACTCTGGAGCGATCGTAAGATTTTGCTCTAGTGGTAGGCTAAAGTTGCTCGAGTTCAAGAAGGTAAGCCATGTGGTTATATCCAACGGTTTCCACCCACTAAAAGCAATTAGACAGGTGATGAAACGAAGAATGACTTGAACTTACAGCATCTCCAACTCCGCATTCCGAATCTCCTTGGCCACCCCATACGGCAGGCATGTATACGGAACAGGCATAGATGCTGGAATACTAGTCGAATTATGATAGAAATAAATCGATCTCATGTCCACCGTTCCCATTTTAGGGTCAGCCAATAAAGCGTACCCTATCATTGCTCGAATCTCGCTCAGATTCAATTCGCCAATCTTTAATTTCCGAATGGCCCATTTCAAAAAGGCAACTGTATCGTCAATGTCCAGCGGGCGCCTTGAAAATTCATTCTTAATATCGTTGGCGTCGACTGATCGCATTAGACCCAAACTCTTAACTTGGTCGTGGAATTCCTGGGCATCGTCGTACATTGATTTCGGAATCATGGGCACATCCTTCAGGAATGTGATATCTTCCATAGCCCGTGCTTCCGTTGACGGTTTCACTCCTTTTGTAGTCACTAACGGAACTGAGGGTGCTGATTTCCAAAAGCCGGTAGCAATATATTGCCCAATTCTCGTATCAGGAGTTGAATGTTCAAAGTGAAACTGTCGCATCGTAAAACCAGCTTTGGAATATACGCCTTCACAATCGTTTACATCTTTCCCTTGTGGAATCGTCAGATCCATACATTGCATTTCACTGCCATAAACAATCCGAGTCAAGACACCGGCCATATACATCATCTCCTTGTTCCAATCCTTGACATAAGCATTGGCTGTATCAACCGCAGCGCGCTCCATAGTCGGTATTGCCTGAGGTGTAGCAATATGAGACTTCAAAGCCGTGGTTTGTTTAGTAGGAAACCCAATAAATACTTTCGCGTCTGCAAATGTCTTCGGAAATATTTGAGCCGCAATACCAGACTTCAACTGAGATGAGTCGGCTTCTACCTTATTCAAAGCGATCATAGATATGGAGGCATGCCTAGGAGGCGGCTTCATAATTGCACCTTGTAGTTTCTTTGCAAACGAAACTGAGGGGTTTGTGAGAATATATCCGGTAATATTACGTAAAAACAAAACAGCATCTGTGTATTCTGACGGTCGCTCAGGTTCAGCGGTGAACGCTTGAATAAATTTAAGACCAAATGACATGAGACCCTTCACCTCAGCGTCGTCTTTTCCGAGTTGAGTGGCGTTTAAGTATCGTGCTTTGATCTGCACCGACTCCGCTTCGACGCGTTCCATTCGCATTGTTTGATCTAGCGATTTCAAATTTATTTCGCGAGGAATCTGTAGCGATTTGGGATCTGATTTTATTTTCTGAATACTGAGGAACGATATATCGTCCACAGTCAACTCAATCTGCTGCAGCTTGACAAACGTCAGACTCTGTGCCAAGAAGCTGGTAAAATGTGATAAGTCAGGAACTGGTTTGGTTGAGGAATATGGCAGATCAATTGTTGTCCATTTATTAGCCTCTCTTTGTGCATCTGCCGGGAGCGTTATCCTCCGGTAACGAAGCTGGTCCCCGTCGTAGTAGAAACTCATTGCTGTCGGTCCTGAAATAACCATAGGCTCATCAGTCACGGCGAATACCGAATAGAATCCGACGCCAAATGCACCAATCTTAGTTTCGTCGGGGTTGCCTTTGGCAATTTCGCGTAGACGGTCCCAATCTTCGGGACGGAAGAACATGCCGTCGTTACTGATTCGGAGTCTGCTGACTGTGGCTTTATGTACATCCCTATAAGAACTCATATCAGCAAAACCACTAGTTGGGGATACTGTGTGGGACAGGACATACAAGATGTTATCCAGTCGAATTGGTTTACTCCCGTCCGTAGTGAAATCAATGCGAACAGTGGTGGCTCCTGCATCAGCGCTGTTCTGAATAAGCTCTCGAAATAGAGCATGGTCAACTGGATACTTGGACAGGGTTCTTGTAATAAGTCTATACAATTCAGTTAGTTCCACTTCTGCGTCCCAACAGGCAGCTTCTATTCGTCGGCCCTATTACTTACGCTCGATGGTTCACCGCCACTGTCTCGCTTGAGTCTCCGTTACTGCCCTCCGGAATCTTCCGCAGAGCGTCATAGTCTATCACCGCCATAGCCTACACTAATTAAACGCAAAATCGTGTCGTGAGTGAGGTGAGCGACTGCTATCGTCGTCTTGTACTTTCCCGTTCGGACTGCGTTGTTGTGCGCCGCGCTCGGCGGGGAGTGGGAGTTTTGCATCATCACAATCTTAGGTGGTGGATATCAAATGGAACTACATTATTTGCGAGGCATTAGCTGAATGCTAATTATCACCCATACGAGCATTTATCCACCTTAATATTTTAAATAACACTATTATTTTACAGCTACTTTACACGGCCAAAAGAACCTTCAGGTAGCCAACCCAAAGAGCACTATGCTTAGCGAACTACTATACAATCGTCATAACTATCGTAAATTACATCTACGCATTATACTCGAGAACTTCGACCGTCTTCTTGCCAAACCTGCGCATACAAATATTCGGTCCGTGCTCCATGTATTCTTTTCGAGTAACCTGTCGCGACCGCAGTCTGCTTTTCTGTTGACCCAACTGTGTGCCTCCTTGCCATCCATAGGTAATTGGACTATTCAACCCATTAGCGTAGGTCATCCTAACTGTACGACATACTCACTCTTCAGGGAAGCCTAGGCGTAGAGGAATATGATCTGGCACTAGAGCTTGTAACTCACTCGAGCTATTCTCCAAATTAGCAACAATAGCGAGTTATAAAAGTGGCTGAAGCCTACGAACATTCTTTCTCTAAATCCTGAGAATTTCGTGTTCCCGCCAACAAATACGACATTTCCTAATAGCAGTCCTCTCACATCGGGATCAGGCACGGCAGATATTGACTGCATAATTGCCTCCGGAAGGCCGGCTTGCCGAATCCCGATATCCGACGGATTGAATAGCAACTCTGGCACACTAAACCGCTCATTTCCCAACGTCAATATCTGATCCTCCGGATCCGGGGATAAAGTCATATCCCTAATATGCCCTTGCCTAATGCCAGAAGCCGTCGCTCGCGGCAACACATAGTCCAATGCCAAAGGGTTCCTCGCTGCCGGCAACCTCTTGCAAGTCTCCAAGTCCTTGGCAAATGAGGCTGTCACAAAACAACTCTGGTCTTTGATTTCGTTGATGATGAATGCCTCATCCATCATGTTATAATGGCGGAATGAGATTGTTTCTTTTAAGAAATTCCTCAGTAATTTGCCTCCAACGTTTAATCGACGCACCGCGGGCTGGTACACGGTATTCTCAACAATCGGAACAATTGTAGTCGCAGAATAGGCAGAGTCAATTACTAAAGAAGTGTCAGACCGCCCTGATCCGCCAAATAGCAGTCCGGTCTCATTTTCATGAACCAAAGCCGAGGTAGTGCATCGGTAATAAGTGCTAAATCCGTACTCCTCAAACACAATCTGATCCATATTTGAAGAGCAAACGGGCAATTGCAGTACCGGCTCCGTCGCAATCAACGCGGTGTCTTCGGGGTCCACATTAAATCCAACCACTGAACTCAACAGCACACGGTCCCATATCACCTTTTCTGATTCCCAATTCGTGAGATGACCTTTCTCAAATGGTCGCCGGAACACCACACCCGAGAAATCTTTGCATTGAGTAAGAAATTCGTCGCCAATGTATACACGTCTATCTCTACTCCGTGCTAGGCAATTGGGGATTAGTGACGGCGCTTCAGCAGTTGCGTAGCCAGCCTTGATGTTGTAAGCTCCATTGTCGAGAATAAACGTCGCACGGGGCTGCGCGGCAACCGGCATGTTGCTCTCGGAACAGATCGAACCGTGCGTTCTATAAATACGAGGCGCAAGCGGAGGAATGCGTAATTAAGAAACACTATGGTATGGTCAAGAAGCATAACCCTTCTGAATGTGATGTGTAGCTCACTTCCCAAGCCCTGAGCTGATTATTCCAACGTTCGGTCAGGAGCGTGTCAGATCCACCAGCTACATGATCTGCGGTTGAAACATGAGAAATTATACTTATTTATTATATTACAATCCACGACTCGCGAACTAGTATATGAAACGAGTACAAAAATTGAAAATACTACATAATCACGAGATTCAAATCATGGAAACCTCGTGATCAATAACAATGCGAAACCGCAATCAAAGAAAGCAACCAATAGACGCTATATAAAACAGTCGTGACACAAAAGATACAATTTAGTATACCGTAAAATATTGTAGGAAACGCAAATGTATAGCTAACGCAGAGTATAGCAGCCAGAACCAATCAATATTTATGCAATTACGCAATAATACAACATGAGTTCGTCCTAAAAATTAGAATCAAAATCACACACAATAGGATAATAAGAGTACATACTTCTTAGCTTCCTTGTAGAACATCTTGGAGGTAGTTGACAGCGCCGAAGACTTAGCAACTAACGAATCCAACTCTTCGCCCCGCTGCAAAACTGACTCAATCGCTTTATGCAACACGATCTTAGTCTCATCTAGTTCTTGCTGCACGCGCATGATACTATCCGCTTGGTGTGGATTTTGATACTTCGCCAGTGAGGATTCCAGTTCAGCGAACTGAAGTTTGATGTCGCCTTGCGACCACTGTCCTCTTGGAAATTGGGTCAAAAATTGGTCCAGTATCTTATTCAATAAACTGTATGCAACACGGATGGGATATTCCTTGTCGGCAATGATGACACCCGCAACACCATCCGAGCGAGCATAAGTATGTGCAATGTATTCTATAATTTGTCAGTGTCACATATATTTTCAACAAAGTATAATCAATATTCACCATTCTCTTCTACACTTTGCCGTTGACTGGGTGCGGTACGTTCTGCGACTGTGGTACCAAAGAACGTCAGGAACTCGCCAACACTGTCCAAACCATTAGCAGCCTACTCCAGTGACAACATGAATTCAACAACGCAGACCGCAGCAACACAGCGATATCCGCGTAACCATTCACCCAATTATAGGACTCCTGGACTCCATAGCAGAAATGCTACTAGTAGCCATATGCGTGTAATGCATGCAGCATGAGTCTATTCTCATACGGTACTGTAGCTTACCTCTTCCTCTCAAAGAAACTAAAACTGCTAAGGTCCTTTGCCGCGCATAGCTCCACTGCTGGCTTCGTCGAATTTCGGAAAATGCCAATATAGTATAACTTCATCTTTGATTATGTCTGGATATATACGGGAGATGTGATGCCCGTTCTAAGATACTGCCGTATGCTAAGTCCGCCAACCGTTTCTGGTGACCTTATTGTGAGAGTCCAAACAGTTCAAAACAAATATCCCGTCTTTTGGCGTCCGATAGTGCCAGAGGATAGTGATCGCGCAAGGGTAGTGGATGGCAAATGAAGCCGAGGCTGACAGTAATATCGCACTGTTGTAGTCGTCGCCGTCGCTATCGATATCCAGTGAGGATCTCATCCAGGACTCATGCGCAAAACTACACCACGATTGAGGTTTTTTCTAAACAAACGAGATACATCTATGTCAGAAACAAACTTAACCCTGACTCTCATCGATTTTTTAACTTAAAAGCCGTACTCGTTGAGGAGCCGTTCGCCACTTCTATTTTGCTCAGCAAATTATTCCTTGTAACACAATAGAATTTCCGTGTGCAACCACTAGATCTTCGAGTCTCGACTCACACATGATACCTGCGATACACATCGATTCGCCACTGTAAGTCGACTGGCAAGGATATGCAAACATCATCGTTTTTTCACCCAGTTGGTTCACACCCATTTCACCTGTGACTTATCCACAGTATACGCATTGCAATATGTCCTCACTAGCAGAAGATCTTTCAGCATTCAAGAACCGACTAAAAGCTCAGCCTGTTCTTCAAAAGCGAGTAATCAGCAGTGTCAACAATGATACCTCCAGCACCAACAACTCTGATGATGAGCGAAAGAAGAAGAAACCGAAAGTTACGACTGGTATGTCGTGTAATGGGACGTAAACTGTAAATTGAAGGGCATTGTGGTTAACTATTGTGATCAGTGTTTTCACAGCCTGCTGATACTGGCATTGGAAGCCATATCTTAACGCAGCTTCACCATGCCGTGGAATTCATAAAGGTACTATCATCTCGCCACTTGTTCAGTGCAAGGAATCAGTGCTAACCTGACTCCAGAAACAAGATAGGCCTGTTACAGTTAGTGAACTACAATCATATTTATCGGGACAAGGTGGGCCACAACTTCTGACGAACCTGCAACTGATCAGCCGGATTAATTACGATCCAATCAACAAGACTTACGAATATCGGCCATTACATAATATAAGATCAGCGGAGGGCTTTCTAGCGTTCCTCAGGCGACAGCCCACATTCCGTGGACTATCCGTCAAAGAACTCAAAGATGGTTGGTCAGGATGCATGGAGGCAATTGATGAGCTTGAAAAGTCTGGCGACATTTTAGTGCTGAGAACAAAGAAAGAAGGAACTCCGAGACTAGTATGGGCGAATAAAGGAGGCGATATTGGCGGTGTAGATGAGGAATTTGTAACAACGTGGGACAGAATAGCAATCCCGCCGCAGTCAGAATTACCGTCGACGTTGGAAGAGGCTGGGTTGAAGCCTACGAGTATTGATCCCTCGACAGTGAAGAAAGCGAATGCGTCAACTGAACGCAAACAAAAAAAGCCCAGAAAGGGAAAGATTACAAACACACATCTCACGGGCATCTTGAAAGATTTCAGTGGACGGAGGTAGAGACTTGGTTAATGAATTGCAATTCGGTTGATTTCACTTATATTATTCCTCATGGAAATATTATCATTACGATCTAAGAGTCGCAAGAGCGTGCACTGATTCGGAGAGCAGCTGAAAGTAAGCCCTGTTAAGCTGTTGATCCTTGGATGATATGAATGTAATGATTGCGAGTCTATATGTTTCTGCTATAGTCTGCTGCCACTAGGAAGACCTCACATGGTCAGATTTTTGCCTCGTTGCATCCTTCTCATCTCTGTGTATTTGATGTAGTGTTCATCTATTTGTCATATATCAGGTCAGCTACCTGTACAGTCGGTGGAATTACTCAGATACGATCCAATTATGGTAACTGCGTGTAACTAAGTCACGAGCTCGGGGAGACAGCCATCTATATTCCTCGTTAGATAACGACACTTACTAACCCAAGTCTCGGAACACAGGTACCAAGTCAAAACCAACAAATCCACTCGCATCACCAACTCTAAAAACCCCCGTAGCGAAACCATGCAGGCGACGCGGATTCATGACGAGGCGATATCCCTGCATTGACAGGCCAGGAATATGCTTTCGCACTATTGTGCAATGTCAATTCTCTGAAGGCATGCCAACATGAATTCACATGCGACATGCACCTTCGACAATTATTAAAGCTAATATCGGACGCCGCACAGCTGTTCCCTAACCTGTCCCCTACAATGTACATTCATGCGTCACCTCCACTGATCCTTGACGTTAATGGCCAAGTCTCTATGATGTATGAGGATTGCCCGTTGAGATTAGGGCCGCCACGAATCGACTACAACGCAGGAGAATAGCGAAATCAAACTTTATTGCCGACGGAATACAAGGTCACTTAATTCCAAGTGCCGTCTTCGACGTCATCAATCGGCTTGGAATGCCACGTCAACCTACGCCCTTCCAGCATCGACATACCAATAGTCAGAATGCGCACGATGAAGGAAGCCATTGTCTACGGCGACCCTCTTACCGTCGAGATAGTTGACTCGACTATTCCGTGCGTACTGCTGCGTACATGTATTTAGTTGGCGATAGCTAATAATGTAGAACTCCGGATGACGATGAAGTCCTGATTAAAGTCGAAGTGTCCGGCTCGAACCCCAAAGACTGGAAAGGTCCGTTGTACAGTAAACGTCCCCATAATTCAGGCGACGACATTGCCGGGACAATTGTTGCTGTTGGCAAATCCGTTCTCGAGTTCAGGCCACGCGACCGTGTTGCTGCATTCCACAAGATTGGCGCTCCTAATGGATCGTTTGCCGAATACGCGATCGCCTACGCGTACACGACATTTCATATCCCGGATTCGGTCACTTTCGAGGAAGCAGCGACTATCCCACTCACGTCGTTGACTGCCGCATATGGGTTATGGGATATACTAGGTCTTCCGACGCCGTGGCGCCCGGCTACTGATGATACTCCCCTTTTGATTTACGGAGCGTCGACCAGTGTCGGGTCATATGCGATCAAATTGGCGAAGTTGGCCGGTATTCGTCCTGTTATTGGTGTAGCTGGGTCCGGGAAGCATGTGGCGCTCGAAGCGGGTGCGGATTTTGTCGTGGATTACAGGAACAACCTCGATATTGCTGGCTCTATCCGCGCTCACCTCACAGAAGGGCAAAGACTATTGTACGCTTGGGATACAGTCTCAGAAGGCGGATCTTACCAACATGTGATTAAAGCCTTCGAACCAGGTCTTGGGCTGCACCGTGCGATTAAAGCCGTCGAGCCAGGTCTCGAGTCCAAGCTGTGCCTGATTCTTCCCGAAAGCAAATTCGACGACATTGACAAGACGAAGACGAAATTTGGCATCGCGAAAGTTACTAACGCGCATAGTGAAGACCCTGCTAGACGCGACTTTGCGTATATTTTCTACAGGCAGATTACGAAGTGGTTGCAAGAGGGTAGGTTTTCTGCGCATCCTTTTAATGTTATGGAAGGAGGATTAGCTGGCGTCGCGAAGGGACTTAATGAGTTAAAGGATGGCAAAGTTAGTGGGTCGAAAAATATCTTTAGAATAAGAGATACACCTGGCTTATAATTGGGATTTATTGAAGTATAATATGCGATTAATTTGGAGGCACAATTGTCAGTAATCAATAGGTGGACCGTGTGACTTGTCATTGCATGCTTCGACGCACGCTTTGTTTTTGCACGTTATAGCTATTTCTTTGGTCCAATAATCCAAATTCATACTCCTACTTGTTCTAATTGCTGTAGGTTGGATCACAACAAAGCAGATCATCCTGTGGTTGATAGTAGTGTCCACGAACAAAGAGTCGCCATAACATCGGGTTAGCGGAAGAAAAGTGCTATAAACTCTGTAGTGGACTATTTCAAATAAGACTCGTGACCGTACGTAGTTTGCCTCATATAAACCACAAAAGGAAAGTTGAAAGACCAGCTGCTATGTAGCTGTCAGTGACTGGTTTGGTCTGTATAGTCTCAATATAGCGATTACTGCCAGCCGATGAGCCAGCGACGCAGAATCAGACCTTCTGCGGCTAGTGCGTAACCGAAGCAAGCGGTTGCTAACACTTTAGTCCGTCATACATAAACAGCGGCCGTTATCTTTGCACTTCCAAGTTGACAAAATTTACCAGCTGCAGATTCGTGATCAGGACTACCAGGATCTTAGAAGCAAGATCAAGCCAGGTGCGAGGATCAGCACCATCCGCGGTTTATGCTTGATATCATACATTGCTTTGGGCAACGTGACATGTAGCGCCTAAACCAAAATTTCTGGCGGATTGGGCCTGCGGGTATCCCATGCGTGTCAGAAGTATCGAGCTCCGCACGTTTTAATGAGCAGGGGAAGACTGACTTGCTGATATAACTGTTCAGCTAGTTATAGATAAATTGATTTGCAATAATTAATTTAGGACTATAGGATTATACTTGTATAGGAGACATAATCCGATTTCTTAGCTCGATCATCAACATCAAACAGAGTTTACGATACATCAATCCTATTGTGATTAGATCCTCAAAACAAGTAAACCATAAACGCGTTCTCGTTACTAATGCAAATTCCACAGCAGAGTGGTGAACAAAGCAAGAAAACAGCTGGATATTATTGGCGCTGGGTTATGGGTGGCGTGATAATGTGGCGGTTGCTCTAAGCGATGGTGTGGCGGGCTAGGGTAATTTGGAAGGCAGCTATAAAATATGCGACACATTATTGGTTTAATGGTAATTGTGACGTGCGCTCGAACTATGCTGTTTTGGTGTAATACTGATAGATTCGTCAACGAGAACGAAGTAATCGGAGGAGAAGCGAGTGTCTTTTATTCTGCGACTTTTAATGGTGAAGTTGTAAATGTGTGTGAATCCCTCAGCACCCATCAATCAAGGCCGACAAGCAAGAGCACTCATTACAATATATTATACTCACATACACTGAGACAGTAGTAATTATTCGTGAATCGTCCATACTCATGAAAGCGGCGCAAAACAATTGCAGGAGATCGATTGTGATCTCTGCTATATATAACCTGAGTACGATGCAGCGTTCATCGAATCGGATCACGTAATTGCTGATCTTGATGTAAGCTAGAGAGTGTATACGGGATGGTCAAAATCGGCAAAAGGTCACACCATAGAGCTACGCAGGTTATATAACCCCTTGGTTTACACGAATTACAGTATGTGCTTGATGGCAAGCCCCGACAGTGACCGCATTGCGCATTGGAAATCGAGAACAAAGTTTCGTCACAAGGAAGAGCTAGGAAAGGCCAATGATGCGACTACCGCAAGGCCAAGAGTACCGGACGCCGTACCACCAAGCCTTTACGGTACTTCCGTCAAGATTATTAAAATCGGACAATTCGGACCCGCTGTATGGTATCATGGGTTTGGTCTGCAGGGTTTTGTGTCCGGAGTTTTGTGTCCGGAGTTTTGGGGGTTCCTGAGGCCGATAACCACCCCTGCCAATCAGACATTGCTCTAATAATATCAGACATACATATTTCCAATCGGCTTGCTACGTTTTGTTGATTATGTCCTCTCCGACGCATCTTTAGCAAATAAAGTTTCCGATATAGCTTGGCAGACTGCGCTAAGCTGGGCAAAGTGGTATTAGAAATCTGTTTTCAAGTCGTTAGAGTGACGTGAGCTGATGCTGATAAATCGGCAATTATCGGAGCACAGGGTGGACCGGCCACCGCAGAGAACACAGATGCAGTACAACTAGGGATGGGCAACAAGTGTCCCACCGCAAATTGCGAAATTAAATTTTGCGCAAAATTTTGCGCAAAGTGCTATTTGAATGCTATTACAATGTGAGGAACGAAACAAAGGATGTATTAAAAAAAACTACAAAAGCAACTCTTCAACTAAATTGGCGTTTTAAAACTCTTAAGGATTTTGATCTTGCAGCAAAACGCCCATCCCTAAGTACAACCACGTGCAGTAGCTGGATGAATGGCAGACTATTATTACAATGATGTAACACTCAAGTGGCCACCGTGACTGCTGAATGCTTGCTGGTCAGGCGTACTTCTCCCAGTAATAGTTGGTCAGCAGCTTTGGTTCCGATTCGGAGATCCGTCAGAATTAAAGCCGTTTTGCTGACTCCGACTCGGAATCCGCAACAGTAATTACCGTTGGACTCAGTTTAGACTTTCCACATTAGCTTAACTCGCTGACCCAACTCCCGTTTGGGCTGCTGCTTACGGCAACTGTCGTGGCGCTCGTATGCATCGTCACCATCCTTTTGACCGACACCTCCAATGTTAGTGTCAGAATACGAAGTTTTGCCTTGGCAGTCCGCCGACTTGTCATTATACGGTCAAACTCGCACTCACCATCGTTCATTACGTCAGTCAACTACTCAGTCAGCGTTAAGAGAGAAACCTCGGAATGCCATGGCCCGAGCAGTTGACTCTCATGTGTGCCATTTGAATCATTGACCCGCGTGTTGCCATTTTCATCTATACTGGTCACAAAGTAAGGCTCTCGGGACGTTGTCAAGCCCACCATATCAAATTTTATTCCGTCCACTATACGACTAATTATTGTTCTCAGCTTGACATCAACAAATGATCACTTTTCATTTGCAACTCTGAATCGCAATGAAAATATGCCAGTAGTCACGACCCACGCACGTGGAGCCGTTGCGTGAAGCCGGGTGTGAGTGGGCGCGTTTGACGTGGTAGTGAACAGTAGATACCCTGACCCAATGCAGCACTTCTTTGGAGGCAGCTGTGCGTGTTCTGATTCGATCGCCCATCACCAAGAGTGCAAACGAATTCATCGAAATAATGCCATATGTCTAACAGCATGCGGATCAGTGCTACTGCATAAGTTGAGCAGGAGGAGAAACCGTGGGATATTAAACAAGAAACGATTGATAAATCGGATCAGTTCGTCAAACCAGTACTTTGCTACGTCATCGTAGGTGTCATCGCAGCAATATAGTTAAGGTATTTTCGGTTACGAGCGGAAGTGGTACGCTCGAAAGTACGTTCAACGTTTCTGTACCGCAAAATCCAGCACAACTGCCTCGCTACAGCACATATTCGCCACAAATATTACACAGGATAGCCCACAATGACCGGGTCGCACGGTACTTCGGGGCAGACGGAAACTTCGGCGTCGTTCTCTCCGCCTTCGGAATCCACATAAGCAGTGATCTCACTGCGACGACTTTATTTCTTCCCCCTTCTCGTCATATCACAACCCTTACCCAGTAAAGATCCATCCCCTGCAGTGCCAAGGACTGGGTGCTACCCTAAAGTCCGGCGACGGAAGTCACAAGGCCGATTTCCTGTACAATTAGTTGTGTGGGAATAATATTTTTTAACTGCGAGTTTCTATATCCTAACTCGGAGATGGCCATGCCGTGAGACTTCTATGGTTGATCTCAGGATTACGGGATCACAACACCGGTATTTCAGTCCATTTAATAGTATTATCATTGAATAGCTTTGGTTTTGAAATATTTATTTTTTCGTTCGAAATAGACAACCAGCGAGGCGATTTTTGTTTATGTGAGCCGGCGTTCGACCCGATCGTACCTCAACCCGGCTGAGGCGGCCAGACTGAGGAACAATTAAGCCCGCCCCGCGCAACAGCCGCGTAGTCTCCCGCATGTGCTCCATATCCGGTGTGGGCCGATATCCGCATTGCATCCTCGGCTACTAATATACTCTGGCTCCCACCTTTTCTCTTCCCATTTACAACTTCCCCTTTCACACGTCTGCTTGCTTTGCTGCCCATCTTATTTTTACCGGATCAGTATGCGAGCGGCGCCGCTTCTTCTAGTCACTCTCGCGTCCGTCGCGCTGGCTCACGGCGACAACGAAGAAGCCTCGTCTTCGACGTCCATGCCAGGTATGCAGATGCCGGCATTCAACATGACAGAATTCCTCGAGGATTATGATCCGACATCTTTCCTCACTATAGAGCAAGATCGCCTGCTGCTACTACTACACGCGTTGTTGATGTGTGTCGCCTTCGTCATCCTCCTCCCTGTGTCACTCATGTTGTCGATTGCAAAGTCCCCTCTTCACACACCAATACACGTTGTCTTCCTGTCTGTCGTGGCGCTGGCATTGGCGCCTGGCATCGTCTACCAGAGTCGCGCGCCTGATCTCTATCCGAACAACGTGCACTCCAAGTCCGGTTGGATCCTGGTTGTGCTCCTCGCGCTCCATTTTGTCTCCAGTATCTTCAAGACTCTGCTCAGCTGGGCGCTTACCAAGCCAGCAGACAATGCGACTCCTTCGTCTCAGCAATACGCTGCCGTCGGCGCGTCAGTTGGGGTACCACGCCTGTCTCATGAATCCCACGACTCTGGCAATGCCGGTTCGTGCTCCGGCAGCGCGACCCTCGACGGCTACGAGGACGAGACCGAGGGGTTGTACTCATCTGAATTCGGCTATCACTACACTGACACCGAACACGGCGCTCGCGAGTATGTCCTCGAGACAGACGACGACCTCGAGAAGCTTAGACTTCGACATCATCCTCTCTCAGCAGAGTACAAGGTTCAGCGATACATTGCCAACAAACTTCAGCCTCTCCGTCGCGCCCTTGCGAGAATTCCTCTCAGATTGTTGTCGAACTTGCATACTCTCACTTGTGTCGTTTTTGCCTTACTCGATCGTCCCATGATCATCTACGGCTTCTTCCAGATCACGTCCGGTATCATCACTGCCACATGCATTGGCCGCGGCGACAGAGTGTTCGGCATGCTGGCTCATATCATCAAAGGTTCCGTTTTCGTCTGGATCGGTATCCTCACGTTTGGTCGTCTGCTTGGCGCGTTCGCGAACCTCGGCTGGGCGTGGAACTTGCGACCTTCAGTGCCTCGCGCTCGTCAGAGCCTCGGTGCGCGATTCTTCCAGTGCTCGATGGAAATGGTTGAGTCGGGCTTGATTTTCTTTTACGGTATCACCAACGTGTTCATGGAGCATCTCGGAAACAAGGACGGCAAGTGGTCACACAAGGATCTTCAGCATGCGTCGATCGCCTTTATGTACATTGGCGGCGGTCTCTGCGGTATTCTTTTCGAATCCAAAACGATCCGAAGTCTATTCAACGCCCAAGTTCCAATGCCATCGATCCGTCGGAAGGCGACAGCCAGTCATCAGCAGGCGACCAACGCCGACCCTCGTGAGGCTGAACCCACGCAGTACGGGTTCTCATATAATCCGTTCCCGCTGTTTATAATTTTCTGGACCGGTATTCTCATGTCGCAGCACCACCAGGCTACCGAGCTCTCGACACAGATTCACATGCAGTGGGGCTATCTCTTAGCTAGCGGGGCGATTTTCCGGGCAATCACATACCTCGTGATGTACCTGTCCCCGCCTAAGTCATACCACCCGTCCCGGCCGATGACTGAAGCCCTAGTGAGTTTCTGTCTCATTGCTGGAGGCGTCGTGTTCATGTCTTCGAACGCGGACACCGTGGAGTCAATTCTGTATTACGGCCTGGATGGCATGTTCACCATGAACATCACCATTGGGTGCACTGCTCTGTTCATGTCCTGGATCATGATCTTGATGGCGCTCAAGGGATGGGCTTCTAAGCGGCGGTCATAATAGTTTATGAATTCTTAGATTTGTTTGAATTTATCCAATGTATATATTTGGGTGGTGTTCTGGCTTTTAATTTGCTTCCTAATCTTTAATCTTTAATATGTAATGAAGGGTTTTGCTCACTGATATATAGTCAAAGGCTATGTTTCGTTTGCGTATATTTTGCATGTCATTATGATGATGTTTGCCCTATTGTTGTATTTTACTGGTCTGTATGCTATGTTTCAGTGCCAAGTTCATTTTAATGTCTTAACGATGGCGGTGGAGTGCCAGAAAGTTAGTAGATAATGCACAATTTGCTCCATATCCTGCCGCTGCAGTTCAATTTTGCCTTGTCGATTGATACTTGACATTGATTACACTCTTTGATTTCCCAACCACAAGAAATTTTTTTTGTGTGTAAGCCAGTGTATTTTACAAGCTATTTACATATTTTTTATTAATTCGCAAGTAGCGCACCTAACCCGACATTGTTATAGAATATCTCCTCGTAAGGCAATCTGGCCGAGTTGGTCTAAGGCGTGAGATTAAGGTTCTCATCTCTTCGGAGGCCTGGGTTCGAATCCCAGGGTTGTCAGTAAACTATTTTTTTTTTGATCCTTGCTTGATGGACGGATATGTGTGGTTGATTTGTACGACCATTTGACGCGGTAATGTGATGCGTTACTGCAATGGTTGGATTATTCGCCTGACTCTATGGCTGGTGAAGCTCGAACCTCAAGATTCTAGTCTATGGACAGTCCCAAAATGCATTTCCTCAGCAAGTTCTTTAATCTACTCCTCTGGTTCAAACTTCCAAACTCCATCCAGCTCCCCGCTCGCAAAGCACCTGAATTCATTCTGCAGACCGTTCCTATGCTCAGGCCTAAACTGCGTACATCGGACTCCGTACGATCTGTACGTCCGCAAAATCACATCGCCAACTTTCTGACCCGTACAAATCACCACCTTTCTTCGATCTTGCTCAACCGAGAGGAGCAAACGCACCGTGATGGCGGTCTTGACTTGACACTCTGCGCTTAAGAACGGCGGGTCGACTATCACGACGTCGAATCGCGACTTCATATTTTCGGGAATTCTGGCCGGCGCGTTGAAATCGTAGTGAACGAATTGTTTGGGTCCGAATACCGCGAACCGCGCGTCGTGCTCGAATAATACTGGATGAACTTTCTGCTGTACTGGTTTTGGTAGCAGCGGGATAATGCGTCGAGTGAGATACTGATGTACTGTCGGCGCGGACAATATAGCAATGCTGATATCGGGTAATCCTTCGTAATTGGGATGTGGCGTAGGTGGACTTTCGAGATCGAGCGCAACGTTGACGAGTGGATGGAGGGCGAATGCAGTTAATGTGCGAGCAGTCAAATCCGTGTACCAGAATTGCGAAAGATTCCAGTCTTCTGTGAAAACCTCCATACTTGCAAGTGGATCGTCACCATCTGACTTCTCCTCCTCGACATCATCTTCGGCCGCCTGATCATCGATCTCTGTGCTCAGCGCGTCGAAGCGAGCAGCAGCGCGCCCTTGCAGCTTTTCAAAGGCTGCTAATCGGGCGGATTGTGATTGTTGGAAATCTTGTAGTAATGCTAACGTATCTTCTGAGAGCCTGCCACTGTGTTAGCATATGAGTTGGTTGGCGTGGGAGGTCGAGAACTTGCCTGGGAATGTCATCGTCTTCGTTGCTGGAGTCCGTTAGTGTTGGTCGTCGAGATGCCGGTGGTAAATTTTCTGACCACTTCGGAGATGAAGTCATTGCGACTGCTGAATTGGTTTTACCGTGGAACGCTCGCAGTTGTGTATGGTACTTTTTTTACTGTGTTTACCAAGGCAGTGAATCGTCTGTGACAAAAATCTCTAAACCGAACCGAAACAACACTAAATTAAGAATCATAAATTTTTCCAGGCCTTCTCTGCGGTTAGAATCAAGCTATCTCAGTTTGATATTTTATAAGAACGTCAAGTCGCCCACACCGTTGGACCTCCTCCGGGTTTTGAAAATTCGAGGAGGACGGCCATGCCCGAAATCTTATAAGCCTTCTCACACTTCAACCGGGGCAGCGGATTAGGGTCTTCAGTTGCACAAGTGCGTGAGTGGCGTTTGTTTTATGGCTTCTTGATTTGCAGATAACGGTCGTTTATGCATAATTTTGGCTTACGAGTTATGAGACTGGAGGGTTTATCTAAGATACTGGTCGCGGCTCACAAATAGCGCCTGTAGCCATACCTACCGCCGCATTCACTGACTAATATGGCCGGAACCTATCTGAAATGTCTATAAGTTAATTTAGGCGCCGTTATTTATTGGCGATTGGAGTTTCTGGAGACGCTTCCTATGCCATCCTATGCCATAGACTACATACAACCCGAAGCACGTGGAACAACTGACTCACACGATCAGTCTTGGAAATGGACACAACCAAAGACATGCCGTCGCAGATTGAAAGGCCTGATCCGGCAGCAATATCATCCGCATTTGCGCAATTTAAGAACTTGAAATTAGTGGCTACACGGCAGCAATTGTACGTTTGTATAAGGTTCCTGAGTCATCAAGACAACGCTAACTCGACTTCTATGCTAGATTGAATACATTATTTGCCAATTTGTTACCTTCAGATATATGGCATCTCACTAAACTACTCGGTGAACGGCAGTTATTTGTGGATATCATATCGCTACTGCCGTCAGAAATATTGATCATCGTCTTGTCCTACGTCAGCGCTCGCGAGGTCCTCAGTTGGCAACGGGTGTGCAAGCGCTGGCGCGAACGTCTCTGTAGCGAGTTTATATGCAGTCAAATCCGTCGGCTTGAATTCCGGGGTGAATTACCATCACAGAGACCGCAGGATGAGGATAATTCCAAATTGGAGGCGTTGCGGATGTGCACGTTTAGAAGTATTGCCATGAAGCAGTCGAATCGGCTTGCTACTCGGAAGGAAATTTCGGATTTGCGACCGTATATTATGGCGTATTGGGGTGGTCGGTTGGTGGTCTCTGGAGTCATGGTTGGCAGCGATTTGAAGTTCACGATTCTATATGAGCTATTTTCAGATCGTCGGTGGAAACTTCAGCAGAGCCGGGAAAGCTGGTATAATCTTACGTGTTCTGAGGATATATGTGCTGGCGTTACGTCATTGGGAAAGTGTAAAGTATGGAACTTAAAGAGTCCTTCGACGTGTCAAGAAAGGCAGTTATTGTCTTCCAACACGAGAGACATGGCTTCGTCAAAGAAAGTCGTTGGAGTTATCACAATGGATCAGGAAGTCATGGTGTGGGATACCGGCGCGAACGAAGAATTACGGACAGATAGTATCACAGATTTTCTGACAGCGCATGAGCTGCAGCTGTATCGAATTGGTCTAAACGCGGAGAGAGAGCTCACAATTCTACTGGCTTCTCGATCTATCAAGAACGACGTCGACTCGTCAATTCTTGTTTTCGATTTCGATCAGAATCTCGTGTTCTCAGCACCGTTACCATTTACAAATGACACTCGGTTGTATCGACCGTTGCAGCCAGATTATATGTACGTGACCTGCTCCGGCATTCGCACGCTGACAAAGCTAAACCTGGCAACGTTCGAAATGGAGAAAATAAGTGGTTTCCTGACATCAGGTGACTCACTTGTCGGCGTACCATTTCGAGACTCGATATTCATGCTAGAAGGCTCATATCTGACACGCCTTACGCTAACTTCATACAGTCGTGTAGAAGGAAAATGGTCATACTACGGAATTCTGTTCTCCCTTGATCAAACTTCCAAGATGTTTGACTTGCAGGGTGACGGGCATTATATCTGTGCAAGGATGGAAAGCGGAGTCTTGGTGTTTTCTTTTAACTTGTATGACTATCAGATATCGGGAGCGAGTGGTAACGGGGTTGTAGAATTTTGAGGATAGTCAGCGGATTTGGTCTACATTCTTGGTGGAAAGTTGGATTGTGATTGTGAGGTGCTACTTGGCATTTCTTTTGTTCATATTTGCAATCATTAAGATTTATAGTACGATTGGTCGATAAAAAGATATCGCACGGCAATATAAACGGCGCGAATTTAGAAGCTGATCTCTAGCTCTCCACTTCTCTTTCGCCCTCCTCGTATTCGCAATGAATCTGATATTAATCAGTAACAATCGTTAAACGTTCACAGGGTTAACTAGACTTTGCATACCCAGTTGGTGAATGAAATCCATTCGTTGATTCCGGCGATCCAGGGGTTGCTGATGCCATCCGGAACAACATCATGATTCCAGACAAACAATTCTTTGAACTCAGCCTCAGATTTCCACATACGCTCCTGCTCATGCTCTTCGTCCTCTTCCTCGTCGTCATCCTCTGAATAAAAGTATGATTGCGTCTGTGATTGGATGTCACTTGGTAATGGCGCCAGTGGTAGGACGAATCCTGTGGAACCAGAATTAGCACCTCGCTCGGCATAAATTGACAGTTGCGTAGACAATGAAATACCTTTATATCCTTCAGGTAACACCAGCTTTTGCCCAACAAGTTTTCGCCCTCGGAAATATGCCTCATGTAAAGAATGAGATGACTCTTCTGGCCGCCTCATTCCATATTCTTTCACCTCAGTTTCCTCAGTCGATGAATCTGTGCTTGTAATATCCGTAGAGGATTCCGTGGTTATGCTCGTTGGGCTGGTTGTCGCGGATGATACTTTAGGTCGTGACGCGTCGGATTTGTAGGGATGGACATGAAAATAACGTCTGACATTCGCGGGGCCGTCATGATGGATCTTGCACGGTAGAATATGCGGCGTAACTCTCCTGATAGGCTTTTCACTCAACAACGGAGTATGCAAATTTAACGTTGCACATTTCTGTGTCGTCATTGTTGCTGTGTGTGATGGGATTGACTGTCCAAGTCGCGTCTCTCGCAAAGACCCTGGAAAGTTTCGCCTCACTAACCCTAGGGACGGGGCAGCGGCTCGTGGTTCTCGTGGCTCGAGGAAACTTAGTCGACAAGAAACGTCATACAGTAGACGGCTGGCTGCACACACAAATCTCATCGCCAATTGATTCGAATACGTAGGTTAGTACATATTTTGCTATAGCGACTCAATTGAGAGAATTTAATTTGTTCCAGCGAGTCTTTTTCAGGGGAAGAAAGCTAACATATCTTGTAGATTTTCAGGTCCTCTGCTTGGATTAATAGACAAAATGGACATCGTTAAGACATACATTGATTTCTCTCAGGATTCTCTGAAATGTACCAGTCCTTTGTATAGAGTTTGAGCACCTGGATTTAAATATCAGTAGGCTAACGCAACTACTAGATTCGGCACTCTCAGTGGCATTCAACCCCATCTTCTGGAACATTGTCGCCCGACTTGGTATGTTTCTCGCAAGCCAATTTGAAAAGAATATTCTTTGGTCCTGACGGCAGCTTGAATATAGAATACAACACGCACTTTCTTACGAAGCTTGCACTTGGTAAACCGAAGTGTGGCTGCTACACTTTGGCAGTTACAATTTTCTCCCTCGGAATCATTCGCGATTTATTGTAAGTCTCCGCTAGCTGTGCTCGCTTACTCGTTCCTTGAATACTGACAAGAGCCAGGTACGAGAAGGCTCTACGAGATCAGCCAACTTACGATACTCTCGATGTGCTCCCTGTCAAGATCTTCGCTGGCCTCATATTCGCATATGGCAATGTTCTCGTGCTCAGCAGTATGTGGGCCCTCGGCGTCACTGGCACATACCTCGGCGACTATTTCGGTATTCTCATGGACGCTCGCGTGACCGGCTTCCCGTTCAACATCACTGATAATCCAATGTACTACGGCAGTACTTTGTCCTTCGTAGGAACTGCGCTGTGGTTCGCTAAGCCGGCTGGTATTGCTATGTCCGCGTTTGTCTTGGTCATGTACATGATTGCCTTGCGGTTTGAGGAGTGAGTAATGTATAGTTACTCTCGTTTGAGTAGTTTCTAATGTTTCCATAGGCCATTCACTGCTGAGATTTACGCCAAGCGGGATAGAGAGCGCGCTGCCGGCAAGAAGGAGAAGTAAAGCCTCCGAGCAAATGTTGTAGAAGATCAGACGATTTGCACATATTTTCTTCATTAGACATAGTACGTGAGCCATGGGGCGATGGGAGAGTAATGTGAATGCATGACGAATGCTCCAGATATGAGACTGCGCAAATGATATTATGGTAGAGAATGAATTGATGATAAACTCATCTGAAGTGATGATTTGTGGTATTATATGTACATACATACGAAATTGAAATGTTATAGCTTCAGGGGCAGTTATCGCCTTTTGATTTATTGAATTGCCCAGGCTTTGATCAAGTGGCCAGCATCTAAGGCTGGTTGTGTAGCATGTCATCAAATCGAGCGCAACCAAGATGCTATATCGATATCGACCGGCAGTTTCAAAGAGATACGCGGTGTGCGGTCGCAGTTCGCTCCCAACCATTACCATAATGGGTCTGACAAGAAACCTCCCCCACAAATAACGGTCTCACGATTGGTCGCGTGCCTGATGTTTAGCTGCCGAAAATTGGTGTTAGTATATAAAACTTTAAGCCATAAATGTGTCGATAACGCGAGAGTTACACCCTGATTAGGTTTCTCGGCTTGTTGGGCGTGACGCAATGAGCTTTCGAGCATGGCAGCGCCGCGATAACATTATTTACCAAATAAAGACGCAATTTATCTACTTATCGTAGCTAGCAGAAATGAGGACGGATAAGACATATGAGGTTCTCGAAGAATTGCCGGGTAGCCTGAGCTGCGCAAACTGCACGTGGTCAGAAAGGGTTAGGGCTCAGTGGCGCTCAGCCGAGAGCGCGGACCGCAACGAGAAAAAGCAAGAGCGGGTCTATGGTCGCGCGATCGACCACTGCTCCAATTTCCCTTAATCGCACCCTTTTGCAACAGGCAGACTCTAGCTCGTACTGGCCGCACACTTAGCTCTACTCGTTACCGCCATTTCTTCTCGCTTCAACAGCATAGTCCGTCAACATGAAGGCAGACCCGACTCTCGTCCGCTCCCGGCACTCGTCCCCGTCCCTGTCTGATGATCCCGTGCTCCTTGTGCCATCGAAGCCGGGTTCGCCCGTACAGCAGGATGTTATCGGCACCGGTGCAAAGGCATCACTGCTCATGAAGTCGAAGCGCAGGCTACTTTCAAATAAGGACTTGATCGCAAAGAAGTATGCTCAGCGGAAAGCGGCACTGGTTCAGAAGGGTGTGCAGCTTAAGAAGCTCCAGAAGGAGATCAAGGTCAGGAACTATCTGAAGCCACAGACGAGTACCGTCACGTACGGTCGCACTCCTGACGGAACCGGTATGTGTAATTTACGCATGGTTTTGATATTGTGTGGTAGTCGATCAATGCTCGCTTGTTCCACGCCATGTTCCATGAGCAACGTTCTAAGAATAGTGTGACTCGAAGCTGTCGAATTTCCCTATTTCATGTCCAGTTATCACCCTGTGACAAGATAGTCTTTCAATTTCTGTATATTTGTCTAACGTAAATGTAGTTTTTGCTGTGCCTGAGACTGAGGATATGGTTACTGCTCTACTAGATCCTCGTAAGCCCAAGTCAATTGCTGATATATTGACTCTTACGATCCTTACTTTCTATGTGGCCTTATACCTGATTCTTCCATCAAACTTTCGAAAGTGGACTTTCCTCGGAATCTATGCAATCTCTCGATTGTCTTACAATGGCGGTCTCGGTTACCTACTGTATCAACAATCGTTCCACAGGCGGCTTACTAAATGGGCTGCCAAGTCCAGGATTTTCAACAGACCTGGTCCCAATGCTTCTCTTCTCCGTCGCACAACTTATGATATAATTAAGAGGGAGCTCTCAGCCAAGATGGGCAGCGACTATACGTTTGAGACCGTTCCTCTCGAGTATAACACTTGGTTGCTCTTCCGTCGCGTTGTTGATCTTATACTCATGTCGGATTTCACTTCATACATACTCTTCGCTGTTGCTTGCGGGAGTATTCCTGAGAAGCAGACAATGGCTCTTCATGTCGGACGATGGGCTGCCGGCATTTTTCTCTTCCTTTTTAACCTGTGGGTTAAGCTCGATGCTCATCGGGTGGTTAAGGATTATGCATGGTACTGGGGGGATTTCTTTTTCTTGGAGGACCTGGAGCTTTGCTTCGATGGTATCTTCGAGCTCGTTCCCCATCCTATGTACTCTGTTGGATATGCTGGGTACTATGTAAGTATCTTGTGAACTAGGCTCATCCGCTCGATTGCTAATGCTTCATAGGGCATCTCTCTCATGGCTGCTAGCTACACCCTTCTGTTCGTCTCATTGGCTGCACATGCCTGCCAGTTTGCCTTCCTATTCATTGTCGAGAATCCACGTATGTCGTACTGGCAGTTGCTTTTGTTAGAATGGGAAGCTCACCGTTTTGATAGACATCGCGAAGACCTACTCGGCCCCACCAAAGTAGATACGACTCTATATTAGATAGCAGATCGTACCACGATTTGAAATAATTAGGGGTCATAATTTTAGCTGGACGATATAGAAGACTGGAAGGTGTTCTAGCTTCTATAAATATTTTGTGACGACATTTACATTTTTTATAACCTCTCGAGGTTCTGTTTTGGAACACAGATACATGGACTAAGTGGGTTGGTCGACGACGACATTATTCCGACCACTCGCAGTGATTTTCTCTCTCTTATCTACGCCTAACTTATTTGCTGTACCTGAGTTTCGGTTTTTTGATGTTCCTGCTAGACAGAAAGGTTGACTTTTTTTCAGTTCGCTATTGCATGCGATGCATATACATGGAGGATTTCTATTCAACAATTTGGGAATATACATACTGATGGTTTAGACATTTTGTTTTATTGTGTACAGTGGTCAATGTTTCCATGTTTATATTTGCGCTATTTTATATTAGCTAGATTCGACTCAAAAGATGCGCTTGAGTTTGTTTCACCTTCTCTCCTTCGCTTCATGTGTGTGATGGAAGAGTTTTATTTTTGTCAATTCCAAATTAATTGTACAGTAGTGCTCTGTTAAGCGAATCGGTTACATTGAATTATATATGAAGCTCCAGCGACTTGTAGAACCTTACATATTAACTGTCAGATCCGGAACTTAAAGACATGACCTTAATATCTTGCAGAAATGTATGACATCGGATATATGCGAGAATCGCGCATGGGAACTGTCTACCCATAACGTTCTTTAATCCCCAAGTTTCATCTTCTTTGTTGCCTGACAAGATGTTTCTTCTTGCTCCGGGAAACCTTGAATCAAAACTGCATTGACCAATTTTCGTACTTCCTTAGCACCATCGCATGCGGTTTTGAGCACTCGAATCAAGCTGGCACCCTCTATAGAATATGAAGGTCGTTTTGGAGATTCATCGTCGATCCAGAATCCTGATATCTCGTCTCTGCTCGCCATGTAACTTACAACTCCACGTCCTATATCGTGAAGCTTAGAAGCGCCTAGGACTTCATCTGTATTCATCTTGTTTGCATCCTCTTCGAAAGTCTCGTCGATGCCATGTTCGTCTAGATCTATCTCTATATCTTCGTTGGTTCCCATCGGGAACTTGACAGCACAAGCCGTGACCACATCCACAACTTCAATACCGGCATCCACAATTGCAACACTAGCTGCGGTGACGCAGCACGCTGCAATCTGCTTAACCAGTCCCTTCCACACTGGCGGTCCCGAGATCACGACAATCGAGACACTGATGCCTGACTTTGGATACTGTCCCAGCCTTATTGACGCTATCAACGAGGCATATATGAAGTCTGCCAATGTCCGCTCAAGACCGGTTGTAAATCCACCACCCTGCTGAATGCCTAGTACGTGCGCGTCAGACGAAAACGGGAGAAACTTGACGTCGACCGCTAATTTTGCAGTCGGCGAGAACGATCCTTTTTGTGACCGTGGACCATTCACGAGGGCGAGAATTTTGTTCTGCTGATGTTCAACATAAGCTGATCCTGATGCATCAGGTAGCACTGATGTCTTTAAGTAAATTTTGTGCGCAGAGTCGACCTTTGAGACCACCTTAGTATTTGCTTGAAGAGCTGATTTCGTCGTGTCGTCCACGTAAGTAAGTGGTCGCGCGAGAGGAGGCACGAGTATCCGTCGTCGATCTGAAAGATACATTTATTCTGAATATTTAATTGTCCAATACTTAGGCGCAAAAGCCTACGAATCTCCGTGAAATCTGCGAGTCAAGCAATGATTGATCTCGACCTTGAAGTTTTGGTGAAAGTCGAATGGCCCCGCCGCATCAAAAGTTCTGCAACCGGAGGGCACGTGCAATTGCAAACCGGTTTGCGCACAATTGTCGCAGCGTTGGTGTGACGTGCGGCTTCTTCCTGCTTCTGCGCGGTTAGGGAATTGGATTTCTCATCAAATGCCGGTTAACTAACAGATACTTTCGTCATTGACTTTCATTGCCTCATTGCCACGGGTTGATTTGCAACTTCGGAGCTTATAAATTGGTCATCCCACTTAGTTGCAGTCTCTCGTCTATTTCCAGTACATCGATTGCTCGAGGACATATATAGATTAGATTTGTCCACGATTGCCTCCCGCTTTATACGTTCTTGAAGTAGTGTCCTTACTATCGCAAGGATTAAGCTTCAGCATTTATCGATTTCTTTTGAGTGACCACCATTCATCATAATGGCAGTAAGTTATTTATCACGTATTAAGTGAACGGATGGGATTGTCGTGCTGGACATAGAGGTCACCGCGGGCTCATGGTGTCTAATATGGTAATTGATGGGGGCAGCGTTAATTGAGTTCATTTACAGGACGCAAATAGCATGCAAATTGATAACACCGAGAATGGTCCTGTCATTGACGAGGGATTGTATTCGCGCCAGCTGTAAGTTGTCGTTGCTTTCTCGGGTCGCTGTGGAGATCGTGCTAACGCGACCATGGCAGATACGTCCTTGGTGAGGAGGCCATGAAGCGGTTGAACACATCGAACATTCTTATTGTTGGACTTAAAGGTCTTGGTGTCGAAATCGGTGAGTAAATGCTCGTCTACATGATGACGAATAGGGGCTAACCTTAGATTAGCCAAGAATGTCACTCTCGCCGGTGTTAAGAGTATCACCTTGTGGGATCCTGCGCCAACGAAGATCGAGGACCTGTCGTCGCAGTTCTTTCTGCGCGAAGAGGACGTTGGTGTATCTAGAGCTGTTGCTACCGCTCCACGACTTGCGGAACTGAATCAGTATGTCAAAGTGTCTGTTCTTGAGAGTCCTCTGGATGCACCTACCATCAGCCAGTTCCAGGTTGTTGTCCTGACTGAAACTTCACTTGAGACTCAGATGCAAATCAACGAATTCACTCACAAGTATAATATTTCTTTCATTTCTGCTGATGTTCGAGGATTGTTTGGCGTCATTTTCAACGACTTTGGAACCAACTTCCAGATTACTGATGCTACCGGAAACGAGCCCGTCCACGGAATTGTTTCAGACATCGATGAAGGTGGAAATGTGTCTGTGCTGGACGATAGCCGTCATGGTCTAGAGGACGGTGACTATGTTAAGTTTACCGAAGTTGAGGGAATTCCAGCATTAAACGATGGTCATCCACGGAAGGTCAAAGTCCTTGGCCCGTATGCGTTCAACGTTGGCTCGCTCAGTGGTCTCGGTACATATGTAAAGGGCGGCTTGTTCACTCAAGTTCAAGTGCCCTTCACAGTCGACTTTGAGCCACTGTCGAAGCAGTTAGAAAAGCCAGAGTATTTGACTTCCGATTTCGCCAAGATGGAGCGGCCAGCTCAGCTTCATATTGGATTCCAAGCCTTGCAGGGATTTGCCAACAAGCATGAAGGCCAGCTTCCAAGACCATATAACGATGAGGACGCCAACGAATTGCTGCATCTTGCTCGCACATTGTCGGAGCAGAACCCTTCGATTTTAGACAGCACTGACTTGGATGAGAACTTGTTGAAGGAGCTGGCATACCAAGCCCGAGGCGATCTTCCACCCATGACGGCCGTCTTTGGCGGTATTGTTGCACAAGAAGTGTTAAAGGCGTCGTCCGGAAAGTTCAGTCCGATTAAGCAGTTTTTCTATTATGACTCGTTGGAATCGCTACCTGAGAAATTTCCAAGAACAGTTGAGAATACCGCCCCGACGGGGTCACGATACGACAACCAAATTGCGGTTTTCGGCAAGGAGTTCCATGAGCAAATTTGCAACATACGGGAGTTCTTGGTTGGATCAGGTGCAATCGGTTGTGAGATGCTGAAGAACTGGGCGTTGATGGGACTAGGTACTGGTCCGCGAGGCAAGATTGTTGTTACTGATATGGATTCTATCGAGAAGTCAAACTTGAACAGACAATTCCTTTTCCGACCTCATGATGTTGGCAAGCAAAAGTCAGAAGTCGCTGCTAGGGCTGTTGTTTCTATGAATCCCGAACTTGCCGGTCACATTGAGTCAAAGCAGGAAAAGGTTGGTACAGACACTGAGAATGTTTTTGACGACGACTTCTGGAATGGATTGGACGGCGTTACCAATGCTCTCGATAATGTTGATGCGCGAACTTATATGGACCGACGATGCGTGTTCTACCGGAAACCGCTGCTAGAGAGTGGTACTCTAGGAACAAAGGGCAATACTCAGGTCGTATATCCAGGTCTTACCGAGAGTTACTCCTCTAGTCAGGATCCTCCAGAAAGGAGTATTCCTCTTTGCACTCTCCGCAGCTTCCCAAATCAGATCGAACACACCATCGCTGTATGTTTTCTACATTTTTATGCGTTCGTATGCTAATAAGTCGTAGTGGGCCAAGAACTTGTTTCAGGAGTACTTCGTTCTTCCGGCCGAGAACGTCAACCTGTATTTATCGCACCCTGACTTTGTTGAGAGCACACTGAAGCAGAGCGGTGACCAGAAGACAATCCTGGAGACTCTTCAATCTTATCTTGTTACTGCCAAGCCACTCACTTTCGACGAGTGCATTGTATGGGCGCGATTGGAGTTTGAGAAGAAATACAACAACGAGATTGCTCAGCTTTTGTACAATTTCCCTAAGGATGCTGTCACGTCGTCGGGATCGCCGTTCTGGTCCGGTCCGAAGCGTGCGCCTAACCCATTGGTGTTCGATCCCAGCAACGACACGCACATGAACTTCATTGTTGCGGGCGCTAATCTTCATGCTTTCAACTATGGTCTGAAGGGATGCACCGATTTGACCGTGTTTAACAAGATTCTGGAAAATATCATGGTCCCCGAGTTCTCGCCTAGATCCGGTATCAGGATCCAGGTGAACGAGAATGAGCCAGTCGAAGGCGACTCGACGAGCCTCGAGGATGATGAGCTCAAGAAGCTTGCCGAGAGCTTGCCGCCACCATCTTCGCTTGCAGGCTACAGACTTGTTCCCGTCGAGTTTGAAAAGGACGATGATACCAACCACCATATTAACTTCATAACGGCGGCTTCGAATTTGCGCGCGCTGAATTACGCCATTGAACCCGCCGACCGTCTCCGCACAAAGTTGATTGCCGGTCGGATTATCCCTGCTATTGCGACAACTACAGCCTTGGTTACTGGTCTTGTGAATTTAGAACTGTATAAGGTCGCCGACGGCAAGAACAAACTCGAGTCGTATAAGAACGGATTTGTGAACTTGTCACTTCCATTCTTCGGCTTTTCCGAGCCGATCGCGTCTCCAAAGTTGAAGTACAACGGCAAAGAAGTCGATAAGATCTGGGACAGGTTCGATTTGGACAAGGACATCACTTTGAAGGCGCTGATTGACCACTTCAAGGAGAAGGAAGGTCTAACGATCACCATGTTGTCGTACGGCGTTAGTCTACTCTACGCGTCGTTCTTCCCGGCAAAGAAGTTGCAGGATAAATATAGTCTGCCGCTAACGAAACTCATTGAGTCTGTGTCCAAGAAGCCGGTGCCTGAGCACGCGAAGACTTTGATTTTCGAGATTTGCGCGGACGATTTGGATGATGAGGATGTTGAGGTTCCATATATTTCGTTGAAGTTGAGGTGATTTACAAGATAGATGATATGGCCGCTAGTACGATATTTTGACAGAAAAAGAAACGTTCATCTATTAGTATGAGGTTATAAAGTGTTACAAATGACATTGTCGTTAGCGAGTAGTTGTGATTATAAACGGTATATGTGGCTGTCAATTGAAATATAGTTTTCGTACCAAATTATTGTACTGTAGTTGTACTATAATATATTTGTTCTGAGTGACAATGGTACAAGCGGTACTAACCGACTAAAAAAAATTGGTGTACAATATGAAGGCGACTCCCAAGAGTAAAAACACGGCACAATCAAAGAAACCCAAACACTAATATCAAGAACACATCAAAATGCTAACGCCTATGAACTCCATAATGGACCTTTTGAAGATAATAAGAAAAATGAGAAATTATGTGAATTAACGACATGAAATATGGATTACCAAGCAAACCGGAGCTGTGCTGGCGTGAAAACAGGAGGTTTCCATTGTAACTTCTGCGGATCCAATTTTCTGCGCCGTCGTTTCCTTAATTTTTCGCGATACTCTAGTACGCCGTTCGTTAGACAGATGATATGCTGCCCCCTGTAATATTTGAGCATGTTTAGCGTTTGGAGAGTGTGCAGAACGTCTTGAGTCGTCATCGATGTCGTTGTCGCGATTTCTTCGATCGTGGTTTCTTTAACGTCGCGCTCTTCGTCTGCTAGTAACTCGATGATTGTGTCGGACCAGTATGCACGGTACGACAGTAGACCTAAATCTGACAATGGTTTCTCTGGAGAACCAAGTTTGCCTTCCTTCTTAGAGAGTTCGTATGAGAAATCAATGAGAAGCTTTCCATAGCCGAGCCGCTGGTATTGTGGAAGTGTTAAGATACACGCGACGTTGTATTGTTCAGCTGACTCCTTCTCTTTTGAAAAGTATCCGACTAAATGGTGCCCGAGTTCATCACGTCTGGTCATGCAGTAAAACAAGAACGGATCAACATCATAGTAAAGCGTCTTGTGATCCAAAAAGAGCTTTGAAATCAAGCACAAATTGCGGCACCATGTACGCTGTCGTCTACCGTCTATTTCAAAAAAGGACACGTTCTCATCACGATATATCTCATTACCCGGAGGATGCTGTAGCTGGCACTTGACGCGATGTCGCTGGAATTGCTTAATAGATCCGTAATATGAGAGACAGAACTCGCAGATGTACAAGCAATCATCTTCTGTTAATTCGATTGGATACGGACTGAAATACCATGGCTCGATTTCGTGCTGGCCAAACTGAATCTTCATGAAATTGCGAACGCGAGCGACTTCATGGGCATTCTGCGTCATCGACCCCGACGTACGCAATTTTTCAATCTCCTTCTCGCGAGAGTAATTTTCCGGCTGCAGCCCGTCGGTTGTCTCGGGCTGCGTGTCGTCCAAGTCCATCAAGTCGGTGTCCTTGGCGTCAACATCCTCTGATGGCGTCGAGGTCATAGGAGTGGCATTGTTCGTCGTGCCAGGCGTGAGTCCGTCCAGGAATGGGTCGGCATCATCCTTGACAAGACCAGCTTCAATATTTTCTTTTCCACGTGCGCGAGCCACCTGCGCTGCTTTCGCGATCTTGGCTGGCACACGAGATCTCTTGTTTTTTCGATCACGCGCGAGTGGTGTGTCTTTCGAGTTCTTCGAGTTCTTCGACGCCGCGGACGCGGGTGCCTTCTTAGGCTTTTCAGGTCGCGGCCATTCTACTGGTCGACTGAGATCGAGTCGCGGGGCGGTGACCCATTCGTCGAGACGCTGTCAAATGTTAGCATAATGAAGAATTATCTTGTGTCGGAGCTCAAGTAACCAATGAGTCTCTCCACACAGCCAGACTCGATCACAACCCATTGGAGCGCTGCCAATTTCGTTACTGCGAAATAGGACCCTGGTGCCGAAGACGCCGGGTAACACTCCGCCAAATACAGGATCATGAACCCTGATATCCGGGTAAATGCATAAGCGCCACGCATTGTCATGGTGGCAAACAGTCTCTTGATGACGACCATAGCGCGCAAAAAATCGCAAAAATTCAGAAAAATATACCTTATTAAAGTCCTGGTAGTGGACATAAAAGACGGGCTCTCCTTTCTTTGTGTGGATGGAGAGGAGCTCGGCGAGACGGTAGTCGTGGTCTTTGGAGACCCACACCTTGCAGCCGACGCGGAGCTGGGCGAGGGTGGCGATCGACAGCAGCGGCGGCGATTGGGAGCCGCTCGGGACGCTCGGAGCAGCAGAGAGCGAGCCGGACGGTGGGTTTTGGTCCATGGCAGACAGCGGCGGCGGCTGGGGAGTCGCCTGGATGGATGGCGAGGCCTGGGACGACATGATTGCGTCCTCTCCGGCCTGTTGCGAGCTGCTTCCTGGTGATGCTGTGGACCTCATCACGACATCTGAGATGGCGCTGGGTAGCTTGAAGCGGTTGCATCTAACGCCACAAACCTGATTGGTCTGCGTCCGCATAACTGTTGCACCACATGAACATTTGTGCCATAGCACGCACCATTACTGTCGCATTCACTTGTGTCTCCCGCAGATTCATAGTTGGAGGCACATCACCACAATTTAATATGCAGACGTTGAGAATTATTGTTCAAATCCTGAATCTGCGTATAAGAGTCTATTTGAATCTGATCGTACAATGTATATAACTCCATCTCATGAATAGCTAATTAGGCAAAACTTTTATTCTACTGATCTACAATCACTTCTTCGCCTTCCTGCTGGGTCTCGCGTTCTTCTGCCGTCGCTTCTCCTTAAGGTTCCGCATCTTGCGGATTTCTGTCGTCGACTTGAGCTCGCTGGTAGCCTTCTTGTTTTTGACAAGACCCTTTGCCTCCGCTTCCTTAAATCTCTTGGACCGTTGCTTGAAGTCGTCCCGCAACCTGTCCGCCGGCTTAGGTGCCTTTACTTCTTTGTGCTTATATCGTCTATTCTGCGGCATGCTGTGACTCGAATTAGATGCGTTCTCCAGCTCGCCAATGCGCAGACGATTCTTGCGGTTCGCCTGCTTCCAACTTTCGAACCGGCCCGACTTGTAAGTAGCAGGTAAACGGACACCGTTCTCTCCTCTGATCATCTTGCCCTTCTTGCCACCCATCGTAGTCTCATCGCCAGTTGACTTGGTCACGTACTTGCCGCGCTTCTTGTCCCATTTAGTAAGCTTAGTGCGGTTGCTGCCAATGATACCGGTCGACTGACGCAGTTGCTCATCTGCTACAAGATCAAACGTAGCCGCAGGAGCTGCATCCATGAATGAAGTAATTGAAGTCGAGTTGCCGGAATTAATTTCATAACCCCGGTCTTGCGCTATTTGTGCAGGAGCGTAATGAGATATGTAGTGCGCCTCGTCCTTAAACGATAACTTCTTTGTCTTCTTAGACAATGTCGCATCACCGTCACCTGAGGACCCTCGTTTCCGTTTACTACCGGCCTCAGACGCAAGCTTGAACGTGTTCAGAAGATCTGCTTCTGATGCGGCGGACAAATCCGCTCCGGTCTTCTCCTCAATCTCGTCATCATCGTCGTCAAACTCGCTGTCCCCTAAATCCGCCTCTCTCTCTCGGACCTCAGGACCAATCCTGATAGTTCCCTTGTCTTTTGCATGCTGTTGAATCGGAGCTACCTGCGCTCTCCGTCGTCTCATCAAATCTGCACCAGATTCAACTGCAACGCCTCCCTTTCTGGTTAACTCAAATATTGTTTCCGCTGGTCGAAAGTTCGCGAGCCGTCCTAACATGTTTTCTCTCTCGGCAAGTTTATGTTCCTTGAACAAAGGATTTAGAGAGTCCCACCCTCTAGCAACCACCTCCTTTGCACGCTTCACACTCTCCATCGACGCGGATCCGCGGGTCTTGAGATACAGTTTCTCAGCTTTGATCGAAACCTGCTGAACTGACAATAGGTCGAAATCCTTTGCCAGTAAACTCTGCACGTCTTCACATGACCGCTCAAGGTCATCCCGAGGAAAGCTGCCCACGACCATATTCGCCGTGTAATCTATCTCATCAGAATCAGTTTCCTGTGCTTGTGCTGGTAGCAGTAAACTTTTGCCCAGGAAAAGTTCGAGATCAAGCAAATACGGGACTTCAGAATCCTTGACCAACGAGAACGCGCGACCGCGCTTTCCTGCACGCGCAGTTCGACCAACACGATGCACGAATGCTTTTGGCGAGCCAGGAAACGCGTAGTTGATGACGTTCGACAAAATCGGAATATCAATACCTCGAGCGGCGACGTCGGTCACAACGAGAATGGAAGTGACTCCGGATCGGAACATTGCGAGCTGCTCGCGGCGTGCATGTTGGTCAAGCGAACCATAGATGTACGATACCGCGTAACCAAACGCTCTGAGCAGTCCGGTAACATACTCCACATGATGACGTGTAGGGGTGAAGATAATTGTAGCGTGAGCAGAAGTGAGTTCGTTATGTTGCGGTACACGAGCCGCAAATTTTTTCTTATAAAGATCTTTCTTGGATTTCTTCTTGTCATTCTTCTTGACCTCATCCTCTGAGTACGCGGCATTATCGCTGTCAGCATCCGAGCCTTCTTGGTACTTCCAATCCTCTTGTCGCAGTGGCATCTCTGCAGCAATAGGCATCTTAATAACTTCCCGGAGTAACCACGCCAATGCACCATCAATCTCCGCCGTTTTCACGCTAAAGAAAAACATTTCCAGCTCATCAGAAATCTTTGCGTCGGCATCGAGTCGGACAAGAACAGGATCATTTAGGCCTGCCCGTGCAAATTCGACTAATGACTTGGGTAGCGTAGCTGAGAATAACAGGGTCTGTCGAGTTGCTGGTAAGCTGGCCAAAATTGATGTCAGCTGCATAGAAAATCCGAGTTCAAAGAGACTAAAGGCAATTAGCATTGTTATTAAGCATGTACAAGCAAACACATACCGGTCCGCCTCGTCGAAAACAATATACTCAACGGATCGTAGGTCAAGATCCATTTCGACTTTCAAATGTGCAAATCGACCTGGTGTTGCAATAATAATATCAGGGTTGGCCATCATCCAGCCAAACTGATCTTCTAGACTGTCACCACCTACCAATAACACGCTCTTCAAATCAGTACCCCTCGCGAAGTCCTTGACAACTTTCAGCGTCTGTAATGCCAGTTCTCTGCTTGGAGAGAGAATTATCGCCCGCGAGCCCACTTTCGCGCTGTGCGTCTTTAGTTTCTCGATCATAGGCAGGACGAACGCAGCCGTCTTTCCCGAACCAGTTCGGGCCATACCAACAACATCAAGACCTTCGAGCACAAGTGGGATAGTTTTACGCTGAATCGGTGTAGGCGTATTGTATCCCTTTCGATGAACAGCTTTCACGAGCGACGTGGACAGACCAAGCGCGTTGAATTTGCCTGGATTAACCTTCTTTCTCGTCTGTGATGCACCACTAGAAGCTACAGACGCGGGAACAGGCAAATTCTTGAAGAAATCTTCATCATCAGTAGAGTCATCATTGCCGGACACAATTCTCTCTTTTGAAGTCTTTGATGGCTCATCCTCGCCTTCGCTCGCATTCTTGACCGGTGCTTGTCGTCTCGATGCCTTTCGCTTTCTGCCAACAATGTCGAGGTCGCTATCACGGTCTGATCCCGATGACGACTCCTGGCGGAACGACGCAATCGCGTTTGAAATATCGTATTCCAACTCGCTATCAGACATGTTGCACGATTAATAGTTGGTATAATAGTTGGTAATACAAAATATCTCGGCAAAGCACTTCCAGTCGAATCATAGGTTGGGAGACTGGTTCACCAAAAAGTTTTTGCGCGAACTCCCAGCCTCGGCGTCGAGCCGCACAGTTGCGAAGTTGACCTTAATATGATCTCTTCGGTGCTCATAACTTAGAATCGGCCCCATCACGCCGCTGTAAAGGCAGGTCTTATTCAAATTAGTGTATGCACCGGCACGATGGGTCCGCCAGTATTTCGATTTCTATGCTTGTTCTCATCAAGTTTCCTTCTCCGATTATCACTTTCTGTTTAGTGCTCTGGGTTGGTCAAGGCTAAATGGCAGTCCTCCATCGCTCTACCCTCCTCCGTACGAGGTCTATGGCGTCGACAATTTCAACCTCTTCATATGGTTCGTCGCCAGCCCCGACCGAGCAGGATGCCGTAAGTGCACACAGCAAACAAGTTATCTTAGCATATTTAAAGAGGCTAATAAAGCCGAGGTTCGCAAATCAATACTTGACGTCATACCGCACGATTCAGACGTTCACTTGCGTTGTCTCGTGCTGCCTAATAAGAAGAATTTCAAGGATTGTCGTGACCGTTGTCTCTTGACAATGTTCCATGGTGCCAGTATATTTTACAGCATTGCACCAGGATTCATACACCAGCCGCAATCTTTCTACGAGTCACCATATCAACGAGCATATTATTACTACAACGGGCTCAAAGCAGGCACTGAACGCTCGGCTATTGTCCACATGATAGCTCCATATATCCACAGCACGCAGTCAATAATTCAGGCCACCTGCCTTTGGAATCCGGGCGTGATTGTCATCCATCTGCCAAACGTCGACTGCCCAACTTGGCACGACGATCTAGAAATCGTTCTCTCATTGCGCAGGAAAGTTGTCATTGTAGTGGACGCCACTAACGCAGACTCGCGGCGTGCCATGTGTGCATCCATGAAAGAATATATTATGGATGTATTCCCTTCCTTTTTCACTTATGACCACGACTACTTTCCCGGCTCAGTTTGGATCGACGCTGACAGCGATTGCACACCTATATTCTGCAAAATGACGATTTCAATTTTCAATATCGATTCCACCGATCGCGCTAAGATGACTATTCTCCACGAATTTCTCGACGTTTATGCTCGAGGCGCGAAGGCGTATGAAGAACACTATTTACACGGTCGTATATTCAAGGATGAAAATCAATCTGAAAGGCGCGTTATGACACCATCCCGCGTGCAATTGGATTTGGATCCGGAGGATATCGGCGACTTCCACCCTTCTGTTTCAGCAAATGTCTGTCCAAAATCCAAAGTTAGATTTCACATGGTCAGCGCTGAGTACTACTCTCACCAAGATCGAATGCCTCAGTATATCCTGGACGTCGTCTGCATTGAAGGCGAACTGCGATGTGAAGAGAAGTACACATTAGGTCCAACGTTTGAAGGAAAATTTTATGCGTTTACTGTCCATGAGGCGCGAAATTGGTTTGGAGATGACACGGACGTAATTAAGGCAACTGCAGATGGCCGTATTGTCATTTCGTTTGATGTCGAACCAGCTGTTGCGACAAACGACATGTCAGTGGTACGGATCTTGAATCCTGGTCTTCGAATTACTGACGTTTCTGCCGCGGAACCACCAGTCCACAGTATGCGTGCTGTCATCTCACTAGATATCCAACGAAATGCATCACTGTCAGTGAAACATTGGCTTTCAACAACGCAAGAAGTTAAGTTGTACTATGGAGCGGGAGCAACAGCGTATGCCTTGGTTGATTTATATATCCCCGCCGAACGGACTGTGATTTTGCGATTTCCTCCTCCAACATCTACAGGGCTCGCGCGAGACGTTAATTATCTGCTTAGGGGCGAACGCGTATTCATTACTTGTCTGGATCTCAGCTCCCTAGGTGCACCGGATGAGATTGCTGTGGT
Organism: Lipomyces kockii; assembly: GCA_030568215.1. Classification (NCBI taxonomy): domain Eukaryota; kingdom Fungi; phylum Ascomycota; class Lipomycetes; order Lipomycetales; family Lipomycetaceae; genus Lipomyces; species Lipomyces kockii. Next base: position 64,714 of record JAJLTN010000255.1, read on the forward strand.
TGGTGGAACTATATTCAGCACCAGAGAAAACTGATTGGTATTCTGTAACTTTCTCTCGCGACTTTTGTTTCATAGCTATCAATTTTGGGAGAAGTCTGGAGGGCTGTATTATGGATACAATCAAGTAGAATGTTTAACGTCAATATATTGTCATAACTCAATTCGTATTAGTACATTAATTATTTAGATAAAGCCAATTCTTAGTCGACAATTAAATTTGCACAGAAAACTCCAATTTATGTGTAATGTACGAAGCCTAGCAAAAGCAATCCGTCCCAAACCGATCAATCCCATTTTATGACAATGCTTAGGTGAAATAACGACAAACGATGGAAACCCGTAATTTACAAAACCCCAATCTTCTGTCCAGTCTGAATTCTGCTCTTGATCTCCGTGAGCTCTTCTTCCAGCTCCTCCACTCTAGACGAATATTGTTTTTCAAGTTTCTGTGACTCGGACTCGGCCGCCTTGACCCGTAACTCAAGCTTTGCAATACGGTTTTGCAGTTCTTCGTTCTCATCTGTCAATGGTGCCTTCGACGTCCGCTCATCCCTCGCGTACATCTCAAGAACACGAGATTGAAGCACCGTATATTTCTTTCTCAATGACTCTACTTCACTTGCTGTCGTCGTTGCATCCTTGAGTCTGCGACCAACTCTCTCAATCTCAGCTTCTTTCTCAAGAAATCCCTGCTTCAACATTTCAACCTCCTGTCGAGACGCTTCTAACGCACCACGAACTCCATCTTCTTCAGTCTTCCACTGGTCCCGCTCTGCTTTTAAATCTCGATTCTTCTGAAGCAGCTGGTTTGAATATTTAGCACGATCGGTTGCCAACGTCGTAAGTGTAGCATGTTGCTTTTTCGCATCGGTCTGCAGCCGCTCAATCTTAGTTTGCAACATCCGATTCGACAACAATAAACCCTGCGTGTTTGCATCGTCTCGCTGGAGAATTGAGTATTGCTCCTTCAGTCGTCGTAAATTACGCAGCCGCAGCTGCTTCAGATATCGTTCAAAGTTAAGCTCGTTACGAAGGACCAGAAGTTGTCGCTGTAGATAGGCGACCGGGACTTGAACCGGTGCCTTCCAATCTTGAACTGGTCCTGTATTGGATATTGTGTTGGCGGTGATACTGCTACTACCAAGGAAATGAGAATGAGAGAGCTGCATAAACGACATCGGACTCTTCGGGTTCTGACGCGATACCCCTGGAGAGCTTTGCGTCTTCGGAGACAATGGTAAAGACTTGATCGATGATGCAACGGATGCGTGCCGCTGACCTTCCTCACGTGATATTGTAGGTTCAATCTCTGGCCCTATATTAGAGCTGATGTTTGTGATAGGGGCTGGTAGCTTGAGGGACGATATACTTTCGGACAAGGAACCGTGTTGCTGGGATCGATATACTGGTGATGACATCCCCAAAGACGCAGTCTCGGCTGATCCGCGGCGCGACAAGATTAGACTATTGATATCTCTATGATTTTCGAGAATTGACTCAATGTCCATAATTGGTCTGTGAGTGTTTCCTCCAAGTGACATTTCTCCAGACCCGCTGATAGATGAGACGGATGCAGCTATCGGTGTCTGAGGCTTAAAATTTGGACTAGCCACAACCTTTGACCGTTCGCTCTCAGAGCTGGTAGACTGAAGGCCCTTCACCACGAATGGCTCAACAATCGGAGCGGATATGCGTACTCCTGTGTTGTGATCGTCGCTACTGGTTGCAATCGAAGCGCGATCGGAGGCGCGATCAGAGGCGCGACCAATATTGTCGTCCGCAGGGAACAAGTAGCTGTCTTCCGGAATCTCGTCAAGTGCGTCAATGACAGAGAAAGCCTCATCGCGATGCATCACATCTTGCACTTCCGCAGTGCCCGAACCTGTTGGGCGTTCGTCTGGCGGAACATTTTCCACATGGATTTGAGCCGATTCATCGAGAGACATGAAAGCGGGCAGTTGATCCTCAGTAGAGTTCTCACGATGATCATGAAATCCTCGGAAAATAACAGTAGGTTCCTGCATTTCTGGCATCTCAAGATTCTTTGTATCAAGCGTGATACAGAATGCCGCGACATCCTCTGCCGTTCCCGCAAGGTCCCATCGCTGCCTATCTGAAATCTCGCTCTCAAACGTATAGCGGAAGAAATTTGGATGTAGTAAATGACGTCGTGACATAATCTGTGAACGTAGCGCGATGTCGTCAATGTCGTACTTTATGTAATCGCTCATTTCAGCGCTGCGCATTCGGAAATATCGTCGTGGACTTGTTAAGAATGTCAAAAAGTGGATCGGGTATAGTCCATATATAAATGTGAAGATTCTCGAATAGTTAACTGTCGACGAGTCTGGACCAGCGCCTGCGGGGTCATCAAAACTGCCGTCTGCAAGAACGACGTGTCAATTAGTTGGCAGTAATTTTGATTAGCAATAGCATACCTAAGACGTCCCACGTCTGTTGCTCCGCCCGTGGCTTGATGACTTTCGTAAGGCTACCCTGTCCGAGTTCCCTACCCTCCGTGTCATCATAATAATAATAACCACCATACGACATAGTACTACTAGGGCTCGACGCATCATCGCTTGACTTTGAGCTGCGTAAATCGTCTGGCCCTTTATGAGCATCTTCATCATATACGTCTCCCGACGCTGCAAATTCTTTCTTGTATAGAATGTCCCAATACATCATTCTCGCAAATACCGCGAAGACTTTTGGTAAGTCAGGACCAAGTATACTGCAGATATGTGGAAGTAGCATTACAAACACGGTACACGCCAAGTTAACTGCAACAGCCGATCTGTCGTGCAAAAGGCATTTGTACAGGTGACCAACTAGTTTCGAACTGTGAGTTTCGAACAAATGTGGCGGCTGTGCCTGCATAAATGAGCACAGGAGACTGAGAATAGCTACCCGATATTCCTTCTTCACAAAATATTGATCGAGGACGTTGAAAAATGCCTTTGGGCGCCTGTTGCCAAATCGTCTCAATTCACTCTCCGCATTTTGCATGCAAATCACTTGACGTTCTGCAACATCATCACCTGCATACTCGGTCATAGAAGTTCCAGTGACACCAACCAGTTGCTTTGTTCCGACATAGATCCGGACTAATATGTCCGCTACGAAGTCTGACAATGCCTCGCGTAATTGCAAGTCCATGCTTTCATCATCTGCATCATAGACCATGATATTGAATAAAAACGCTCGTGCGTCTTCAACGATCACACGCGATCTTCCGGCAGAATCAATTGCTGGAAGCACGAACTGGTCAATCCAAAATTTCACGCCGTCTTGGTGCGGAGTTACGTTTGGAATAAGCTGTAATATTATCTGCAGAAAGAGACTCTCCTGAGGCGAATCGGGAGAAACCACATATGTTCTACAAGCATTCACCAACTCTTCATGCAATTTTTGAGCATCACTGGCCTCGTACTTGTCATGCTTATTAATATATGCAGTGAGACTGCCAGAGAGTGTGTCTGGAAGCTCTACCCTTTTATCGCCTGCCAGCGGCAGGTCTGCGCTTGATAGCGCCGCCGTTACAGCCTTTGAGAGGTCGCGAAGAGATCTACAGATAAATTAATGAAACTCAAGTAACCAAATAATGAAATAAATTAATTCACAGCCATCACTAGAGGAAAGCTAGATAACATAGCAATAAACACTCACCCAGACATATATGAAGTCTTTTTCGTCGAGCACTTCGCAATGGCTACCGTTTCCACTGCGACACAAGGCCGAGTCGAATCGGGAAGTGGATCGTACTCACGAACACAAAATGCTTAGTGTTAGCGTTTGTATTACACTTTTACTCCTTTCACTTCATTGGGACAGTCGCTGTGCATGTGTCACATGTGTTGTAAAGATGAAGATCACTCTGGTTATGTAATGAAGTTAAGGCAGTTCAAGCGACCTCGTAGTCTCGAATTTTACAATTATGATGACTATGCCTGCGGGTGCGACCGAAAAATGCTTGCACCGTGGTTTGCGAAAAAGCACGTTTTAGAAATTTACAAAATCAGGTTTCGTGTCCTTAAACCGCGATGCTGTGATCCAGCGGTAACTAATGTTGTGATCTCAAAGACGCGATGATACGGCCCACGCGCGAAAGCCGGCAACCACGCGTCGCGTTTGATTCACTCTGTTGTTGCTCGCTCCTTAACTCCCTTAGCCCTTTACAAATACACATATTGTCACCAACACATCAGACTATGTCGTATGATACCAGCTATAATGCTAACTACGGCGGTGGTTTTGGAGGTGGAGGCAGTGGCGGTGGATTTGTGAGCAATCACTACGGATCCGATGGTATGAGCAATTCCCAGGGTGGTGGCGACCGTGTAAGCACTCGTCTTTGTTTCATTATTTGAATGGAAGTTGTCGGTATTTAACACCTTTGCAGTCGATTTCAGAGTCAAAAAGCAGAGTGCGACCCGTAACCATTAAACAGATCCTTGATGCCTCACAGGCTCATCCAGACTCAGAGTACTCGATTGATGGTGTTGACGTGTCAACAGTCACATTTGTGGGAATGGTTCGAAATGTTTTAAATCAAACCACAAATTCAACCTACAGAATCGAGGACGGTACGGGAACGATTGAAGTCAGAAAATTCGTGTCGGCAGATAGACCAGATAGTGATCGAATCCAAGGGTATCTAATTAAATGGCACATGAACCAACTGGATTACATACTAATTTATGCTAGTCCTCAGATGGGAGACTATGTTCGTGTCATTGGCGAGTTAAAAGCCTTTTTCAACAACAAGCGGCAAGTAAACGGTAACCTGATCCGTAAAGTGACCGATAACAATGAGGTCATTTACGCACAGCTCGAAGCCCTCGCGTTACATTTACAGACTCTCCATCCTGAGAGACAAGGTGAAGCCGGAGGTGCGCATGAAGAAACGAAAATGACTGGCATCCAGCCTTCCACGCGTAGTTACACCAATGAGAATCTCACGTCTCTTCAACGCAGGGTGTTGGATACGTTGTCTACAGCAGCAGAGCAGGCATCAAATGAAGGAGTAAATATTCATGTCATTGCTCAACGTGTCGGCGCTAATCCGAATACTATTCAAGAAGCGTGTGAGTATCTTAGTGAATTGGGCCTTATCTACACTACTATTGACTACGATCATGTAAGTTCTATTCATTTGATAGCTCTCTAGACGGGATACTAATTTCTTCGTAGTACAAATTGACATGAAGTGCTAGTGGAAGCTTATTGGGATGATATCGCGGTGTTCGTTACATATACATATACTGCTATTGTTAGAGGCTACAATATATCTGCTGAGTATATTGCGCATATCGGTTCATACTTACGACGTAGTCTACGATTTTACAACTTAACAAATACCTTGCCTAAACGATGATTGAACAAAATCTCTAGATGCAAAATTGTGCAACATTTACTAAGATGCAAAATACATACATATACATGCCGACATCCGAAATAGAATACATATTATAACGAAACTCCCGAAGAATCCGTAGTCCGAAATCAAATAAATCAAAATCTAGCCCAAAATGAATTAAAACTATATATGCACATGCTACGAAATTCACTTAAAAAAGCCACCCAGCTTTCCAAGTTTCCCTTTCTTCTTTGTCTCCACATCAAAATGGCCTGGTGGATTACCCGTAGTCTTATGGTAATGGTAGTCGGGGTTCCTCGATAGCTTATGAGGCCCTGTAGATGGCACCGGTGGTCCAGGTGCGGACTGCGCTTGCTTGCCATTTCTTCCCTGACTAATAATATGCTGTTGCGGAGGAGGATCTCGTTCTAGCAAATGTGCAGGCATTTCTGGATCTGGCTGATCTGCCGCTAGGTTAAGATCCCGTCGCCGAGAACGTAGCCTTGAGAGCTGGTGCAGCCAATCTGTCGGCGTCAGAAAATCGTCAGACCCAATTACCACCTCTTTATTGTGCGCGTTTGAGATTTCATATGCCGACCGGGTCTCCGCATACGTCATTCCTCCCGCAATGAACACGAAAATACGTTGAGCCGGCACCTGCGTCGACCGATCATGCCAGAAGGCTCGGTTTCGTCTAGGGGCTGGTGACGTCGTAGACTGCGCCGGCATTGAGTCGTAGACACCTATAGGTTGGTCTTTGAAATGCTTGAATAGCTCCAAATCAAGAGTATTGTTGACTACGCCAGTCAAAATATCCTTCACTCTAGGCACATATCTTGTAAACGGCTGCGTTTCTCCCTCATCGACTTCGTTTCTTGCACCCTTCTTCGGAGGTCTTTTGTCCTTTGGCGATGCCTTGAAAAGCTTAGCACCCAATAAATCCATATTTCGTATTAGATGCATATCCATCGAACTGAGCTTGCCGTGTTTGCATAACTTGGCAAAGTCTGCTTCTACCACTCCTTCTCTGTACAATAGGTATAATGCAAGTAGTCGAACTCGATCTCGTGTTCTGTGACGGAAGTTAATCAAGCTGGACACAAATTACGGAAATATGAGAGTACCGTACGAAACGTGCTCATCATCTATCAATGGCACCAATTCTTCAAGCACTGCCTTCGGAGGCTTGCCCTCAGGTGTCAATGCAGTTGCTAAACACTGCTCAACATCAGCAATAGCGCTCAACCTTGTTCGGTTGAAAAGTTCCGTGATCGTTTCGGTCATGCTCATATGCAGACCTAGGATTTCCTTCTCTTTTGAGAACACATTCATCGTAAGTAAGACATCTTTTAGTTGTGAGGCCGATGCATTGTCACTAAATATCATTAGTCCTTAGGTTCATCAAATATGACTGAATACCACAGCGTACAGATTAGCAAATTGACTGTTCTCTTCAGTAAACTTAACTATTTTTTCCTTGACTGCATCAATTGCATCTGCGATATACTTATGCCGTAACGACACCCATACAGGATCCTTCTCAGATAAAACACCGACAACATCCTCTTGCTCGCCGTCCTGACTTTGTCGAGCGTACGTGTACTTGTTTCCCTTCTCGATAAACAACAGATCGTGCGCCATGGCTTCATATGAAAACTCGTGCAAATACGGGCCGTCTAGATCCATAGATCTATCGAGCACTAGGAATATGGACTGTGGCCTGTCTGGTTCTACAGTAGGAAAATCTCGGTTGGCGCGGGCATATTCGTCGAGCCCTTCTTGCACTTCCTTCGCAATCATATATGGCAAAGTATACGCCATGTGCGTTTCCACGGGCGGATTTAGAAATCGTATTAACGGGTACTCCCCTAGCGTGACGCAAACGCCCACCAGCTAAGGAGATGGAAATTAGCCGTGGCTCAGGACAAATACCCACAAATAAAACTCACACTGCGAGCAGTCCGCCTAGCAGCCGCCACAACCAGATCTAAGCAACTGGGATTGTAGAATATTGGTAATGCGTCTTGATTGCCGAATGTGAACACGTTCGATTGCTGAGGAAGATAATCTATCATTAATGATACACAGCAGCGTATGTAAGGAGCTACTGCTGAGTTATAAATCTTATTCACTTGCGCCTCGTCAAATACTATTCAGAATATATTAGACTACTTCGATTTGAACGTTTAGACTGATAGAAGGAGCGTACTTGGAACGAAGAATATATGTGCTGCACCATATCGTGGGGGACTTCGCGCGAAATCGGCTAGCAAACAGTCGACAACGTAATCTTTTGGCGATAGAATATAGACTGCCTCAAATGACCCTCGTGACTGCCGACGTTCTTCAATCATTTCAATAGCTAATACAATTTAGATGTCATTTCTCTACAAGAAGAGATTTCCATATACCGGACACATCATGCCGTAAGATGTCGTTCGTTTCAAATACATTATCGATGAGCTTTGACGTATACTGATCCACTACAACATATTTATACTGTTACTGGTTAGCCTGGACGTGTCTCTGAAATGTAAAGGAGTCGCGTACTTTGTTCTTGACAACGATAGAATCCAGCAGCTCTAAGATCTCTATTGAATAGCCGTCAGAATTGCTCAATGGATCTTGTTAATTGCATGCACTTACTCCTCTGATATTGTTCAATCAAGGAAAACGGCATCTTGTCAAAGTGGCCCGTTATGGAGCTCTTGACAACGACGACGTCGCGTCTGTACGGTGCCAAAGGAGCAGTTGCAACCACCAGACTTCGAAATTAACCTTTGGGATCCACAACGTGTGCGGCCCGCAAGATTACTGGGCTAAGCACAGCCCCGAGCGCAAATACGAATAAGTAAATAGAAGACGCTATATACCGCTGGCGTTCGACAAAGCTGTTGATCTACGTCTCCTGAATCTGTTAAGGCCAAGGTTTGGTTGGCGGCATGCATGACGTTGGTGCGGACATCACGGGACAGATTGAGTGACATTCATCTTCGACATCGAAATCCTCGAAACTCAAAAAATTTCCGCGACACAAAAAATTGATTACATCTTCATGAACTCTCAACAGAATCATCTAGGTCCGACACATACTACATAGGGCCCGGCTGTAGTATCTGCGTTCGCCAGATATCAGAATGGCAAGCAGGGTATTCGGAGCTCCCTCAGTGCTATATCGGAGACCAGTATGCCCGCGCGCACAGTCTGCCAGCATATATGTGGTTCATAGTCGGCTCTTTCACGCTTCCATCGTCTGGTCGCGTTCTGGGGGCCAGGTCAAGAAACGGAGACCTCGGCAGGATTTCAATTCATACAGGCTCTCTCCAACTAGTCACGGTAGCCCGCGTCCGGCACCTGCAGAGAACGTGCCGTCGTATGGGGACTTTATGAATTTACTTCGATCTCGACTCCTTAATCTGCGACTTCGTTCAACGAAACAGTCTCTTATGTCGAAATTCAATATCTATGCCGAGATGTACGATCAGTATCTGGAGGACTACTGCGAAGCCGTGCGTCAATTACCAGAAAATCAGTATTATGCGCTCCATGCGCCGGAGTATCAGGACTACATGGCCGACAGGCCGACAATTCCCCATCTTGGTATTTTATGCAAGATTCAGAGAGCGACAGACAGTAAGATGAGTGTAATTGTGCAAATTGACAACATGCTGAACGTTTGCTATGTGAATTTCTTACAAGAGAAAGAGAACGCCTTGTCTTCTCGGACACCAGTTATGACGAGAACGTCACGGCAGTTAGCCAACATGGATCGTCCGGAAGAATGGTACCCGCACACGCGAGGGATGAATCGAAAGTGGATTCTGCACGTTGGGCCTACAAACAGTGGCAAGACATATACGGCACTCCAACGGCTGCAGAATGCAAAGACGGGAATATTTGCTGGCCCTCTGCGACTTCTTGCTCGTGAGATCTACGAACGTTTCAAAGCTGCAGGCAAGGCTTGCAACTTAGTAACTGGTGAAGAAATTATTATGGAATTTGACGAGTTTGGTAATAAGGCTGGATTGTCGGCGTCAACTGTTGAGATGGTGGACCAAGTCAATGAAGTTGACGTAGCTGTTATCGATGAAATTCAGATGATTTGCGATCCCCTGCGAGGATGGGCATGGACAGCAGCGGTACTGGGATTAAAAGCCAAAGAACTTCATTTGTGCGGCGAAGAACGCTCAGTCGGCTTATTACTCTCGTTAGCGGAAAGCGTTGGCGATGAAGTAGTAGTTAATCGATACAAGCGATTGAGTCCGTTAGAAGTCGAGAAACACTCTTTAACCTCTTCGGTTGATAAAATACGGCCAGGCGATGCGATTGTGACATTTTCCCGACAAAGTATCTTCGCTATCAAACGAAAAATCGAAAACGAGACGCAACACAAATGCGCTATTATCTACGGTGGTCTCCCGCCAGAGACTCGTGCTCGACAAGCTCAGCTATTCAATGATCCCAACTCCGGCTTCGACGTATTAATCGCATCTGATGCGATCGGCATGGGTCTCAATCTCTCTATCAAACGGATTGTGTTCGAATCAGCCACGAAGTTCGACGGGCTAAGTTACCGCCGAGTTGATCCTAATCATATGAAGCAAATAGCAGGACGGGCAGGACGTTATAGATCATCCTTTGAGGCAGCCAATGGGACTCAAACATCTGATGCTGATCGTTTGGGTCTTGTCACGACATTGGACAAAGAAGATCGTGGTTATCTTGTCAAATGCATGGCACGCGACGCTGTTCCGATACCTCACGCTGGAGTGTTACCCCACAGTAATCTTGTGCGACGATTTGCTCAGGAATATCCACCGTCAATGCCTTTTGATATCCTCCTTACAAAGTTCTACAACCTTGCGACAGCGTCAAACAATTACGTCGCATGCTCTTTACAGCAACAGATCTCGGTTGCCAGAATGATATCTGAAGTCGGCGGTCTGTTAGTTAATGAAAAGACAGCCATAGTGACGGCGCCTGCGAACTCTAGAGTGGGCATTATTTCTTTGATTATGGAAGAAATATGCAAGGCCATTGCAAGGGGGACACCTATTTCGCTGGTCGATATAGAGCACTTCGATTTGGATGCGATCGAATATGCGGATGTGTCAAAGCCTCACACGTTGAAGAATTTGGAACAACTTCATTTGTCGATTACGCTCTACCTATGGCTTTCGTATGCTAACTAATTATTGTCACTGTGAAGTATGCAGTCTCTAACTATTCGATAGGTATCGATTCCCCGTTGTTCTCTTCGACCGCGAGGGCGCAATGGAGCTCAATGTCTACGTACAAGCACTCATAGAGAAGTGCCTAAACACAATCCAGTTTAAGCGTGTCATTCGGAATTATGTCGATGACGATGAGATTATGAGTGAGAGTAATGTCGAGAGCCACCCGGTTCCCGAGGCTCCCTCTCAGTTCAGCTTTAAGTCCCGCTTTGGTTCTCAACCGGCCTGACACGGTCTAACATGAGAATGTTTGGGGTGGATTAGAAATTTGTATATAGGTTTTTTTCGTTCGAAAGAGGAGTCGGCCGGACACAATTTAATTATATATCTAGGTATCATGGCTCGTGTACATATATATATTTGTAACGTATTTGTAATATATCTTGTTGCTCAATGAGTATATGGAAGAGTGACGACTGTCAGGAAAACTTGCCATCAGATCAAATGATAACGGGCGGGGGGTGGGGGTGAGAATGAGATCGAGCGCCAAAATATGGGCTCTGGCCGCGTGGACGCGGACTAGAACGTAGCATCGCCGGCCATTCGCGTAGACAAACGAAAATTGTCGATCTCGGACAATTTAGAACAAGTAATTAATGCATCTTGGCGGCGCATATCGGCGAAAGTTGTTCTGTCGATCGGTAATAATAGTAACTCGGGAATCGGTGACCCGATCAATGGGGTTACCACTCGGCGACGCCAGCGAGCGGCTTCCACGCGACGCGGCGCTCAATACTGCCTCCTGTTGAAAATCTTCGCTGCTGATATTTAGGTGCAATATGTGTCAGTAAAGCTTGTTACCATTGAAGACGTTAGCTATTATTAGCAACCGAAGAGCCACGCAATCAGGGTCTCCACCCTGCTAACTCCGGACCGAGCGGAGGTTAATTTCATGAACATAGATCGAATTTGTCGTGGGTATTACCAACTGCTGTCGACTGCACATGTCAGCCTCATGCCAGGCCACTGTTTGACCGCGTGAACGTTGGTAAGATGCAATCCTCGGACATGGTGTAGCATCTGCGACACGGTATGTCCCTTGAGCCTGAGCCTGAGCCTGAGCCTCGACTGTTATTCATGGTTCTCGGTTCCTCCGCGACTGTCATTATCAACTATAGTCAAGATATATGTATCATAAGTAAATAGTCTCATTCAATCTGCTCTGCCGTAGTACAAGAATATCCTCTGCAGGTGGCTATCTCCATCTCGACACACCTGATACAAAGCATCTGCATTATCTTAACGCTTCCCAACGCATTAGTGAGCCATAAACTATCAACTGTTCGGAATAATTTCGCCATCGAAGTGTGGCCAGCGTGGTTGAGTAGTGTTATGCACTAATCGGCCCCACCCACACATAGAGCAACTGATGCGGTCAAAACTGCAGTCAGCCACGCCTTGGAGCTAGCTCAGTTTTGTGCATCACTGCTGAGCGAACGCCCCCTCGAATATACACCACAAACACTCCCGCACCAACACGGCATTCAGCTGCCCGTGCCTGAATTGACAAGCCTGATATAATATCTACGCGGTTCCGGATCTGAGGTCTCGTCGAGTAGCACAAATTTCACTAGACGCGAGCGCTTCCAGCAAATTTGCGTGTATCTGCATCCCCACCCAACACCTCCACAAGTCAGAAGACCTTAGCCAGGACAGATGGCGACCGCGGACGCGACGGAATATGATGTTGATTCGATTGTCGAGAGGTTACTGGAAGTCAGGGGTAGCCGACCTGGCAAACAAGTGCAGTTATTGGAGCAGGAGATTAGGTATTTGTGCACGAAGTCCCGAGACATTTTTTTACAGCAGCCGATTCTGCTCGAGCTAGAAGCTCCTATTAAGGTACGTTGCGATTTCGTCTGATAGAGTTGATCTGAGGAACTGAGACATATGGTGAGTGCCGGATCGGGGTTCAAGTATCACGCTGACTGTTTATCAGATATGTGGTATGTTACAATTTGCAAGCGCGATCCGTCTTACGAGTACACGATATGCGATAGCATGCGATTCAAAAAGTATTTTTGTTTTAGTAATTCCATCTAATGATTTGGATTTCTCTAGGCGATATCCACGGACAGTATTACGATCTTCTGCGACTGTTTGAGTACGGTGGCTTTCCTCCGGAGGCGAACTACCTATTTCTGGGCGACTACGTTGATCGCGGAAAACAATCACTAGAGACAATCTGCTTGTTGTTGGCATATAAAATAAAGTATCCGGAGAACTTTTTCATTTTGCGAGGGAATCACGAGTCTGCGTCGACAAACCGTATTTACGGATTTTACGACGAATGTAAGTCATGAGGCATGGTTTAAGCAGTTTCGAATTACGAGATGCTGACGAATGTATTAGGCAAACGAAGATATAATATAAAGCTGTGGAAAACATTCACGGACTGTTTCAATTGCCTGCCGATAGCGGCAATTATAGACGAGAAGATATTTACTATGCATGGCGGTTTGTCACCGGATCTAAACTCGATGGAGCAGATTCGCCGTATAATGAGACCAACAGATGTATGTCCTATTCGGTGATTGATTGCTTGGTAGAAAGTTCGGCTAACGAAAGCAGATCCCCGACTGCGGCTTACTTTGCGATCTGCTTTGGTCAGATCCCGACAAAGACATAACAGGGTGGTCCGAAAGTGACCGAGGCGTGTCATTCACCTTTGGTGCCGATGTTGTCTCCCGATTTTTGCAGCGTCACGACATGGACTTGATATGTCGGGCGCATCAAGTTGTCGAGGACGGATACGATTTTTTTTCCAAGCGACAGCTCGTGACTTTATTTTCTGCTCCAAATTATTGCGGCGAGTTTGATAATGCGGGTGCGATGATGAGTGTGGACGAGTCGCTGCTTTGTTCGTTCCAGATCTTGAAGCCGGCAGAGAAGAAGGCGAAGTATGGACAAGGCGGCATGGAGGGTGCTACACCGCTACGAAATAAGAAGAAAGTAGGGAGATGAACCTGGATATCATAACGGATTATAAATTTAGGCGTTGGAGCAGGAATTGTATGATCGGCAATGCGGTCATAGACGGTATTGCAGATACCTGAATGAACCAGTCGGATGGCGGCTGCGATGTTTGGTGGGAGTATATATTACGTTTTTTTTTCTCTACGTTCATGTTTCGCCTTTGTCGCTGTTGTTGAAAAAATGGGCTCCGACAACTTAATTGGAGCCAGCCATACAAGCAACAACACCATCGTTTGTTTGTAATCGTCCATGACGATCATTTCAAAGTTGAGGAGGATTTTGAGTCAGTTTCTGTCATGTTGTACGGACTATTTTAATGAGACAGATATTTGACCATTTGTAACGACTGTTGCAAGGAGTTTTTAATAATGCACTTGAAGTCATGCGATTCATTTAGGATCGGATATATGTAGGTACCAAACGCACGTCAAAAAGGTGTGACCGATGACGTCGGAAGACCCGACCCTGCAAAGTTGTCACATAAAACCCTATCCCGCAATATTGCCATTTTAGTGTAAGATTTAGAGTTCATGGGATGTCAGTTTTATTACCCAAGGTTTTCTAGATTTTTTCTCCCAGCGATCCAGAAGATGCGAAGAGCGAGCAGCAGCTATTTCCACAATTTATGAAATAAATCGGGCACGATTACACGGCACCTTCTAGTTTTCGACGACAACGAATACACGATTACGAATTGTACGGAGCATCTGACTAGACAAATCTGCCATCACTCAATCGGCGACGAATATTTGTCCGAATCGGCAGCACGGATCAGCACATATATTATCATAATCTGATATACCGCAGCAGTCAGATCAAAGTCATTATACAAAAAAACTGCGGGAGCCATGCCAAAATCGAAACCATCATTCAAAGAAGTACACGATACATCGTCAACATCCTCAGTCTCTCGTCTTCGCAAAAAAGTTCGTGACCTGGAGCGTCTTCTCAAACGCACCTCCTCGTTTACCAACGGCAGCAAGAATTCGACCGCGTTAGCGAGACGAGAACAAGAACGTGCATTACGAGCTTTAAAAGACGAGTTACGCACTTTAGAGCGGAATATGAAGGAAAAGAAGCTCGATAAGCGGTATCACAAAGTCCGGTTCTTCGAGCGGCGGAAAGCTGCGCGGAGAGTTATTAAGGCTCGAAAAGCCGTTGCTGCGCTGGGCGACGAGGATGATGAGGTGAAAAGGAAAATGCTGGAAGAGGAGCGTTGGTTTGCGGAGACGGAGTTGGCGTATGTAGCATTATTTCCTCGGGAGTGGAAGTATGTTTCGTTGTATGTTGACGGAGGACTTGAAAAGGCCAGGAAAGGGTATGGGGAGTCGGATACAGAGAAGAAGAGGTTGGACTGGTGGACAGAAGCGGAACGAATGGTTAAGAGTGGAGAAGTGGATGTAGAGTCGTTGATGTTTTCGCAGGGAGATAAAGGGACACCGAACGCGCGTAAGATTGTCAAGCAGGCCGCGGAGGACGGAGAAGAGGCCGAACTGAGTGAGCAACAGCAACAAGATGAGGAGGACGAGTTCTTTGACAAGCAATGATATCTAGTTTCAGTACGGGTTTGTTCGCCTTGATGGGCGTTATGAGACAAATGTAACTAACCCTGTTAGTGTTTTGATACTGCCTGGGGACAAAATCAATAGACACAAAAGGCGTGAAGCTAGAACGAATTTACACTCCACAAACAAATAGCGATATACCACATCCTCGCATACGCTACAAGTGACCAAAAATAAACTCCATTAAGTTCATATAGAGAAGTGTAACAAGACTGACGGCATTACGACGAAATGCGTAATGAATGTCATTAAAATGAATGAAGATAGAACCGCAAAGAGACAACCACCAAATGCACGTCTGCAACGTCTATGTCAATAAATATGTACTGAGTAGGCGAGACCGTGTACTACTGTAGATTATTACAACTACCCGTCGCGACTATCATATATACCAGTAAATTTTAGTTTGTGAATATTGATTAGTTGTGCATCATCGATCTATGCATAGAAGCGTTCATATTGATATCGCTACCGGCAGCATTGGCGTTTCCGTCCGCGTTATTGTTGTTGTTCTGCTGATTCTGGTCCGTACCACGCGTACATTTCTGCCAGGACGGCAGCCCGCACCCGAAACCGACGAGAACGTAGATGAGGAAGATGACGGCAATAACAAGTAAGACAACAAGACGCTTATTCTTCCACCACATTTCACGACGCAAGGCAGTGGAGCGTTTACGGAAAGCAAAAGCAGTCTGGTTCATGTGGTCGGTCTTATCAACGAGGATATCGATGCGCTCGCCACGCTCGATAACACGTTCAATATTCTGGGACATGATGTCTTTTACTTGGTTAATTTCCTGTCGCACGACGTTGGCACGATCGGCATCGGGGCTGTCGGCCTTGGCCATGAGCTGACCGATAGTGTGTGAGAAGGAAGCAAGGGCGTACGGCTCTTCACATTCGCCAATCTGCTCGGGAGTGAAGGTCTCGTTGAACTTGCGTTGGACATCAAGAAGATAGGCAAACGGAACTCGGCGTGGGACGGTAGATAGAGTGATAGCAAGGAAGGTAACTCCGCCAGGTACCATCCCATTGGCCGCAGTGGTGATATAGTGAACGAGCCAGTTGTTGTGGATGTATGTGAGCTGCACGATATTAGCCCAGGCCCAATTCGCAACACCAGAACTCAACGTACCTTTTGGTCCTCTTCGGCAGGAATTTTTGGCAAAATAAGAGCAGCGACGGCATTTGCGTTGGAACGCAGTGGAGCATAGTCGGCAATTACGGTTGTTCCGTGCGCCACGCAAGCGTAGAGAACTATGAAGTCAGCTCGGCGAATTCAAGTGCACATACAGGGAGTGAATAGGAACTCACAGTTGGACGCAGGCATTGCGAGAGCAGGACGAAATAGCGAGTGCAGTGGTGCGAGTGCGGTAGTAAAAAAATATGTGTATATATTAATGTAGCTGACTGCGCAGCCTCAGCTCCCAGGGACAGAGCCTTCGTCAAAAAGACTCGCCGTCAAATGTCGAGGTCTAGATACAGCACAGCCACATGAGCAATGCCACAAATTTCAGAGCCACACAAGTAATTGCCCTAACCTTCAAATAACTAGCCCTAACCCCGATTAATTCAGGTCGCCCACCGACGAATGGCTCGCAAAGGAGGCACCGATGTTCAGGGGCTCTATGGTCACATAACTGCACTAAATTATAGAGAGACCTATGCGTAGCAAACATATTCTGTGCCCTGCATCATATATGTATTGGTAGTGTCAACATATATGGCATAGTTGATGCGGGGTCACGCCACTGTTCATGACCGGATTGAGTTTCGAGGTTTGTGAGGGGAAGCGGACCACACCCAACAGAACCCTCCCCGCACTAAACGGCATGAATAACAACAGCCATCAGTAATGTTTCTTCGTCCTCTCTCACAACTGTTGTAATTTTCTCCGTCTTGCATTGCTTGCTCGACGAGCAAATAGGCCCACATAGTGAGACTCAGTGGCTGGTGAGTGCGTTATTCAACGGTCGTAGTCGCCCAACGGCCCCACCTTTGCTCTTCTCCGCGCCGCTCCGCTCCGCGCCTCCTCGTCTCGTCCTCTTCCTCATCCAGAACCACTGCAAGGTAATTGCCCTCGATCCTCTCATCTGGCCAGCTCCGAGGAAGTACAATGGGCGACAAGGCGTATCTGACCCTGCTGCTGACCGATACCTATCTCCCCGGTGAGTATAATCCGATTTGGTAATTCCACCTCGCCTCCTATTGATCTCTTCCAGGCGTCCTCGCTCTAGCAAAAGCGCTTCGCTATTCCGGAACAATCCATACGCTAGCCATCCTCATTGTCCCCGATGCGCTCTCGCCGTCTACGGTCGCTGCTGTCGAGGTTGCTTACGATGACGTCATTCGCGTTCCGGCAATTGCGAACCCTGCCCCGGGCAACTTATTGGCGCTCGGACGACCGGATCTGTACGAGTCTTTTACTAAGATTTTAGCATGGAATCAGACGCAGTACAAGCGAATTGTGTACTTGGACGCTGATACTCTTCCGTTGACAAACATTGACGACCTATTTAATTCCAACGGCTCCATTGCGGTGCGTAGTCCTCGGTCTTCTCGCTCGACTACCTTAAAATAGAGAATTGGACTAATTAATTAATAGGCCTGTCCGGACGCAGGGTGGCCGGATGTTTTTAACAGCGTACGTTAATTGATTCCTTGCACGTTTGCGTTATAGTACTCACACAGCACAGGGGGTCATTGTGTTGACGCCCAGCCATTCCGATTTTCTTGGTCTTTATGCTCTCGCAGACTCTGGGGAATCTTTTGATGGTATGCAGTTCCGATTTACGCACTTAAGCACCATTAATGTACTCGACAGGAGGCGATCAAGGTCTGCTTAATGCATACTTCGGGTCTTCCTGGACTCGACTCCCATTTCTCTATAATGTGACTCCAACGACCGGCTACCAGTGAGTTTCTCTTTTGAACCCAATTGCAGTCGAGAATGGTGTTAGACGTGTGAATATGCTCTATGCTATGGATGATATGCTATTCTCTGTATGCACTGGTCCGAGGCTGAGCGACCAGCGTCGCGTGCAGGGCGATGAGCTGCACCTGCTTAAAAAATCCCTGCTCGACACTTGCACTGTCCACTTTCGAGCACATCTGAGCTCTGTCGTTACTAACGTGTACCCAGATACGCACCAGCGTTCCACAAATTTTCGCGCGATGTAAAGGTTGTGCATTTTATTGGCACACCCAAGCCATGGCAACAGGAGAAACCATCGGCTCCTGGGTCCATCGCAGTTCCAGAGTGGTATGGCTCGACAGGTTCTGATGTTAACAGTCAGTTGTTGAGACAGTGGTGGGATATATACGACACAGTTGAGGTTGCGGAGTACGTAGTCGATGAACCTATCGTTTCCGAGCCGGCGGAAGACTACTCAGTACCTGTTGAGGACACACAGGGTCCTCCGGACGTGTTACCGCCAGCGACGCCTCCTTCGCCACTCTCGTTCCAACGCCTGGCCGGATGGGATCCGTCACACTCTGCCCCCCCTGAATCGTCTGGGGGAGAAGCAATTTCCCTTCCTGATGTAACGTATAAAAACGTTTGGGACATGCCATTTGACTCTCGTACGGATCCAATTTTCGTCGCCCCACCCATTGAGCGGAAACAGGAATACACTCCGCATGAATATTATAGGCCGCGTTCCCCTCCCCCTCCAGTCGAATCAGAATATCCGGCACCATCACTACCACCGCCTCCTCCTCCTCATCAGGAGACCCAATATTATCAACCTCAGCCGGTTTGGAACCCACCACATCCACCATGCGGGCCTTCGTCTCCCGTGGTATGGCATCCACCACCTCGCCTGTCATCTCCACCTCGCCTGTCATCTCCACCTCGCCTGTCATCTCCACCTCGCCTGTCATCTCCGCAGCGAGAGCAGAATCCTCCACTGAAAGAACCATCACCCCCTCCGTCTGCACCTGATCCTCAGTCGCACCCACCGCCACGCGAACCTTCTCCCCCACCACCTCCGATATTTCCTTGGGAGCTACTACCTGTGCCTCCTCCAGTCCGAGTCTTCCCGGAAGACTTATCTTTTGTTCGTACAGCAGCTCCACTTCCTGAGCCAGAACCGGAGCTTCTGCGAGAACGAGACGCAGGGCCCACATCCGTGAGGGACGTCGAAGAATTTGAGGTACCTGAAGTACGTGAAGAGAATGATGGTGACGATGTTGCTGGTGAAGCCGACTACGCTCCGGAAACGGGATTCGGCGATAGCAAAGAGTTTTTCGAGGAGAATTTGGAACAGAAAGAAGATCTTGCGGAGGAATTCAACGAGGATGAGAAAGAAGAGGCGATGGTTGCAGCTGCGGAATCTCCTCAATCGGCATATGCTCTACAGTCGTTGTCGGATACGGCGTTATCGCCTTTGAAGCAGACTACGCCAGCTACGTCGCTGGCTCAGGCTCAACGTTCGGGTAGTCCGATGGCGTCTGCAAGCGCGTATAATGCTTGGGATCGAGATCCTCATATTCTGAACTACGTGTCACATTTGTCAAATATTTTCTTTGGCGGACGCTCTGCCACCGCGAATGCGCTAACGGGTGTTTTGAATCCGATTATGCCTATATCTCCTGCGCCATTGAGGCGAACGTCTTTCTTTGGGGCGATTGGTGCAACTGAAGATTATGACGATGAGGAAACAGAGGAGGAGGAGTTTGTCTGGGTATGCTTATTTCTATTAGTTTTTACTTGCGTTTCATTACTAATATTCTTTAGGATCCGCTAAAGAAACTCGATGAGTTGGCTAAACTACCAGCGTTACTACTCGCACGACAAGTGGAAGCATCATCTATTGCTGAATCAAATGAATCGACTTCAGGTTGAAAGCATTTCTAGAGTGATGACTTCATTCTGAGACTACAATATTGGTCTTGGGCAAGGTTAATTTTATTTGGTTTAAATTCCTGTTGCGGGTGCATCTTTGGTGTGTACTATTTTCCACTTCTCGCTAATGAATGCTCCATTCTTTCACGTCTGATCGATTACCATGGTATGTACTTTTAGTCTTCATTTTATTTTTGCCAAAAAAAGCATTCATAGAATAGAATTCAAAAAAAGTTTGCCGAGTTTAGTGTATTTGATGCATTACATGCATAATTTTGCTTTTGATTGTTTTTCATAGTTGATCGATCGATTTGCATTTTGAGTATCTTGCTTTTGACGGCACCCGTCTTGGATTAATTAGCATAGCACGATCACAAATTCATAGCACGATCACGTATAATCAATGCGGCTGCTATTTGTTTAAAGCAGTTCATTTGTAGACGTTGTACCGTATGAAGTTTCCATTCCCGTACCTGGCATTTGTAACATCATGCTTGACGTAGGTCGGCAACTTGACAGAGCGGCCCGATATATGTTTTGTCATATGCTTCCCTAACCCATGAAACTGGCTCGATTTCGCGATCAAACCACTCACCAACAATGACGATTGCACGCATTGCAGCGGACTCTCGGTCAATGGACGTGCTTCACGATCAGCAGCATATTCTGTCGTCCACTCTGCCAGTCTCGACTGCTATCTCGCGCGGTATCTCTATTCTGTCGCCAATGGTCACCGCCGCCTCAGTCGCAGCCGCGGCCGCATCCTCTGCAACCTCGATCTTCTCGTCCCCGAATCTCACAAATGCGCTCACAGAAGTTGACGGCGCAGTGTCGACCACAGCAGTCGGCCTCGGCTCCACTGCGCCGTCGCCGGTCATCTCCCAGTTTGCCCGAATAATGCGCAGCCTTGCAACAGTGATCGTCAAGCAGACATCTGAAGTCGACATCCCGGACCGCCGCATCGGTACCTTCGTCGCGTACCTCACGTCTCCGTTTGCATTGTTGTGCATGCTCATGGCCATCGTCCTCAACCGCACTGTTGTTTTCGCGTCCGTCCGGCGACCGCAGACCTTACCTGTGTACGCTCGGCTGCTTATCCGCTCTGTCGCGATCGTGCAGCTCGCCCGTGCGACCGGACCATTATTGACGGCGCTGAAGTGCTACTCACCGGTCTTGGCTCAGTACATACCAGAGTATTTTGCAATTAATCCCGACGAAGAGAAGTGTCCTGGTCCTGACATATTGTGGCATCTGTACAAAGCATTCTGCACTGGGCACTTCGTCGAGACTTTCTCGAGCGCTTTGCAGGGGCGCGTACCGTCTCCTGATACTGGCATGACGCTGTTTGAATACTCGCTCGCATTCCAAGAAGCGCAGTCCGCTCAGCGACCGTCGGTTGAGGTGCTTGTCATATCGCTCATTTGGGCGCTGAATTATCTCACGTTCTTGATCATTTCCGTGCTTGATCTTCAGAACTATAGAGTATGTATTCTCAAGTTCTGTCAACCGAGATTGATATTAATAGTTGTCTAGCTCATTCCTTCAACTTTTTTTGGCATAATATCACTTACGTATTTCGCTGCATCTACATACCATGGCCGCGCTCAGTTCTTCCCGACAGTGTGGGTCATCGGATTCGCACCCCATTTAGCCGTCCTCTACGTCATTATTCTATGCGGATCTATATATCTGCTAGCCTCTCTCTTTGCGGGCGGCACCTCCAATTTGCAATCGTCTGTCCGGACAGTCAACGTGTCGCTCTCGGAAGACTTCTATTCGTGCCTGCTCAAACTCGGCATCTTGGTGCTCACCTCCGCGGCCGATGCGACGTACATGGCCGAGGGCCCCTCCCTCGTCGTCCCGGAAACGACGTGGATCGAAGCATTGGAGTTTAACCGTCGCGCTGGGTTTGAATACATCAACGAAATGCCTGTCGACCATGGAGACGGATCTGGCAGCTTGCGCAAACGACTAACCTTCTCAGCCGACGCGGTCGGTGATTATAATTCGGCGTTTAATAACAGTTTCGGGGTGGCCGCTGCCAGGCCGAGTAAGAGGCGCAGACGCAGACATTCAGTTTCCCTGCGGCATTCGTCTGGTGGTCAGAACTCCGCAAAGAGGACATCCGGGTATGGCAGTCATAATGTCCGTGTGGGCGGAAACATTCACGCATTACATGGCGCTGCAGCGGCTTCGCAGCGCAAGACTGGGAGGTTTGGACGGTTAGTACTGCTGTATCGCCTGCGGATGGCGTATAAGCTAGTGTCATGGTGTTTCAGGATGTGTGTGAATCTGGTCTGGAAGGCGTTGTTTCGGTTGAACAGGAGGTGCCAGGAAGCTGCGGACGTCGAGGGCGAGAATGTCGTTGATGGGCCGATTCAGCAGAATGCTGGTGCCGCGAGCAACTTACTTTCTGACGAGGAATATTACTCGCTGTTTTTACAGGGCGACCAGTTGCCCGAGGAAGACCCGAGTGGGGATTTTGAGCCATCGGACGACGAGGAGGATTTCACTGCCATTGAGAATGATGATGACGATAACGAGGGGGCATCGAGTAGTGCGTTGACGGTCGCGTCGCAGGTCGGTGCTACGAGTGAGTTGTTTCCGGAAATATCGATGTTAGATATATCTTTGTCGAGTCTGCTGTTGCCACGTACGCCGGAAGAGAGAGAGCTCGCGAGAGTTATGATAGCCCATATGTCTACGAACGAGATTGTTACGCGGGCCAAGATGGGCCAATATGAGGATCGGTGGTACGGGAACAATAATCTGCACGATGACTATTCAGATGATTCTGGTTCAGATAGTTTCGATGACGAAAGCGCGACTATCGTGTCACTTATCAACGAACGGAGGTTGAACGGCGCGAAGAGCGCAAGTACGCCCGGGTACGGCATAGTCGACGACACTGACGATGGAATGACTTCATACCGTCCATCGCTATGCGTCGTATGTCACGCCGCGCAAAGAAATATTGTGTTATGGCCGTGTAGATGCCTTGCAGTTTGCGAAGAATGCAGAGTCAGCCTCGCGCTCCGCAATTTCAAGGGCTGTGTATGTTGTCGTCGTGACGTCGTGTCATTTTCAAGACTTTTTGTTCCGTGATTTTTTCGGTTTGTATTTTTTGCGTTTTGTAATTGATAGGACAGGCATTATGGGTCATGCATTATTTCCTTGGCTTTGAAGGCTGAAGGCTCTTATCTGTTTGTTGTATGCGGGGAAATTGGCGATGGTTTTATAAAGCACATGTGCGTTTGGTCAGTTAATGTTGTTTATTGCTCCTACATTGGTGCTGGTATTGTGAGCTCAGATTTGGTATGATTACGAATTCTATGAACTGTGAATAGTATTTGCAAGACCATATGAGGTTTGCTCGATGAAATATATGTCACCCCATGCAACATTTTAAATCCAACCATAACACCAAATAATCCGAACAAAAATCCAGTACCGACGTATCATTATAATCCTACACAGTCGTCACGCCAGTTTCGTCTTCACCTAACCGCCACACTTTCAACTCCTCCGGTGTCTTGCACGCCAATTCAGGTAGCACCTTCACAATCACCATGTCAAACAGAAAGTACAACAAGTGTTTATTTGCAAACTTGTTTTCGAAAGGCGAAAGGAGCTCCTCGAGGCCCTGCAATGCATCGTCGCCTAATACCTGCTTCCGCACACGCATGGGCACGACGCGAAGGATGTTGCCGTACACTCGCTTGAGGATCGCGCGTTTTTCAGTCTCACTTGGATAGATCCTTGGTTCAGCCATAGGGCCGTTGTTGGGGAATAGAGTTTGTCGCGAGAGCGCGAGGACACTGCATGCGAATTGCGAGGTCATTATGTATTTGCGGAAGAAATGTGAGAGCAGACGGTCGATTAGACTGCCGGGAGGTAATGACACGAGGGGTAGGGCGAGGAGTTCGATGGTTGACATTAGCCATGGCTGGCGGGCGGGCAGGTTCAAAAGGCGGGCCGCAGTGGGAAAAAGTGCAATGGTGAGGAGAGAGGAGTTTGGTGGGTTTCCTGGTTTGCCGAATGGATGTGTGGAAGATGGTGTTGACCTTGCGAACGAGATCAGGAAGACAACTCCAGCTTGCATCAGAGAACAAAATGACATGACCGACATAATAAACGCCCTTGCCGAGTCGATCATTGTAGCTGGTTTAGGCGACGAGTCCGGTGCTGACTGTGACAATATCGCTTCTGGCTCTATAACGGCTGCTGGCTCATCTTTCAGGCTCTTTTCGATGACTTTAGATATTATCTCGTGCACCATGAACGGCTCGCTTAACTTGTCGATTGTCTTCCACAGGACAACGTCGGCTAGTAAGGATCGCAGAAGAGTCCTCTCGGTTGCTGATCCCAAATCCTCTGATGGTAGCAGGACAGCCAATACTCCTTTTGATAGCACTGCCAAAAACTTCCTCTCGACGTCATCTGTGGATGGAGATCCATTAGGCGACTGCTCCACACCATCACGTCCGTGTTTAGGGGGTGTTAGCGCCGGATGCGGCTGCAGCGCATGAAACATCTCCTCAAACGACCTTCCTGAAGCATATGCAGTCCCCACTTTCTGCCTCGCCAGTCTGAAATCACGTAAATGAGCATCGAGGACAAGCGGCACGTCATCCAACAACAGCATCTCCAATTCCGCTTTTCGCAGCCGTTCCTCGAGCGACCGAGTTACGTGCGCGATAACATGCACTACTTCGTACACGAAAGCACGGTCCGCGACGTCATCGTCTGCGATACGGGTATACCACCCTTGCACGAACTGCCGAAGTATCAGAGCGATAAACGCATATAACTCTTTATCGATATCCGGAAATGACGTCAATGCAGGTAACGTCGCATCCAGAGGCCTCTGGAGTGCCGATGTAGGCACGAGAGTATTCCGGATAAGTGTCGTCGTTGCGTCGTCCGCTGTCGACAACGGAACAGGCGTCGTAGTGCCGGGGATGTTTGCTGCTGCTGGAGTGTTGGCACTGGTCGAGCTCGCGGATGCTGCTGTGTTCGTACCGTTTATGGTACTGCCATGTCGCCGAGCGTTCGACATATGCGGCCGTGAGAATCGACTGTCAGTAATCGTGAAGTGAAACTGCTATTTTGATCTCGATTTTTATGTCATGATACTCGGGTAATCTTGCTGGACTTAGAGTTTTGATTTTCGCGACATTTCGCAGTCTTTGCCGGGGAAAGGTTAAAAATCGCTTTTTTAGGTTCAGAATTATTCGCACATCATTACAAAAGTCGATTTTCCCGGTTCGGGTTTTAAAAATCGGATGTTTCCCCTCAATCTAGCACCCCGACGCGTGCGCGACGCGTTAGAATCAGGCGCAACAGAGCGACATCAAGAACAGCAACTGAATGTGCTCTTGATAGAAACTTGCAACTAAATTTTGCGACAGGGGTAAGAGGCTGACCGGATCAACTGCGCGATGGTAGGCACGACGTCGCCTAAGCATTTGTGGACGACAAGAAAATGTCACCGTGTTCTCCGACCACTCAGTTCGAAGCTACAGTCCCTGCGCAATCTGATCGGATCGCATCCATCTTTGGTGAATCATGCCGGAGGACATGGTAATTCCTCATCTGATAACGGGAATACTTCAGAGCAAACGGCAGCGTGGGAGAAAAATTACCGGACGCATTCGGGAAATATCAAGAAATATTCAGTAAAATTGTCTCAATCGCAATCAAAATCATCGTCGCTGCCATCGCGGCACCAAGCCTCGGTGCAGGAATCGGATAAGTCCAGTCAATATTGTGCAGACAACCTATTGCTTTCTCTTCGCGACAAAACGGCTCCTGAAGTCTATGCAGCCTATCGCTCTATATTCCACGCGTTCCACCATTTCATGTTGCAAACATATGAAAGTCCTGCAACTCTTTCCCAGAAATCCTCTATAGAGCTAGGGAAATGTGTCGTGTATACTCTCGGCAGCGTGTTGGAAGACGATTGGTATGACGGCATGGAGGTGTTGAAGTATTATAAGCGATTCATAGCGATTGGGCATGGTGTCTCGCTTGTTGCGCGTGACGCGGAATATTGTAGAGATTTGTTGCCAGCTCTGATAGTGGACTGTGCTGAGATGGAAGCATTTGATATGGTGTGGTTTTGTTTGGCTGCAATTGCAGGTTTCGAGCTAATAGGTGCACAGGGATTATTGCTGTTGAGAAGTTTTTTGGAGGTTACCGCGATTGATGATATTCTCGTGAATTACGACATGTTTTGCGATCTCAGCGGATTAGTGAAAAGCTCGCCATACATTCTGCTACAATATATTATGACGAATTTAGCCGTGGAGCAGATCGTACACTCAAGCCTTCTCGAGATTCTGAACAGTCTTCTAGCCAACCCTATCTACAACATATATAGCAGAGACATTGGTCTCCGTAACATGCTATGCCATATCTTCGCAACGGGCCGCCGCGAAGTTCGCAGATCAAGCCATCCACAGTTCAAGCAAGTCGAATCGGCGATGCTCGGCATCGCCAGCATTATCTGTCGGCACACAGCTGTCTTCGACTTATCATTCATTACAAGAGTGATCAATACAATCGGCCCCGCTAAGGCAAGATTCACGAGTGTGTGGCAGTTACTCTGTATTCATCAGTTCTACTTGGGATACATTAACCACGAATTCGTGCAATATTTCCACGCACCGTCAACAACCCCTTCCGCAAGTTTCAGAATTCGCTCGAGACTCCGCGTAGCGTTACTTGATATTTATACAGACCTTGAGGGACAAGTTAGACCGATCATCGAGCGTATTCTGCAAAATGTGCCGAAATTCGCCGTCGCATTAGCGACTATGTTCGCGGCAAAGTCTAGAGACGGGGAGCTGTTGCGGTGGTGGGGTGATGTGGAGAGATGTGCGATGAAGTTGGATAGAGGTTTGAGGACGAAGAATTGGGTGCATGATGAGAGTCTCGAGGAGTGGGTTGAGGTGCAGGAGGACAGCGGTCGTGCGTTTTCGTTGAATTCTGATGACGAGAGTGAAGATGAGTTGGCCGGGCATGTCACTGATTCTCTCAGTGATATAGAAGCAGATGAGCTGGAAGCCACCGACGATGAGCAATCAACTGTCGGCAATATATCGAGCCAAACGAAAACTTGTACGACCTCGCCAGCAATATACGAAGTAGACTCTAAGTCAACGATACCGACGTCACCAGTAACGGTCGCCTGTCAATCTGGAGCGTCGAGACTACTATATATGCTGCCACAGCCATCATCAGTCGTCAAGTTGACGCCGAGATCAAGTCGTAGGATTCGTGATAAATATTTCAGGTTACTGTCTACTCCGGCCACGGGAGGCTGGACAGTCGATCGGCCCAGACCCAATTGGTTCACCAGGTCGAAGTCAACAACAATAGCATCGGACGAAGAAGAAACTGAGTATCAAGATGACAGTGACGAATTTGAGAACGCGTCGCCCTTGCAATGGAGAAAGAGATTCGGGTCATCCGACCACGACGACCACCCAGCCAAGAAATCTAGAGCATGCAGGGCGTCGTATCTAACTAGAGAGGTGAGTAGACCTTGCTCCCGCCGGAATTCCCCTGATTTTATTGAAGTGGTGGACGAGCTCTCTATGACAGTGTCGCTTGATCGGAAGCGATTAGGTGACCTGACCAACCGTAGCCGCGATGCATTAAAGAAGACGACAAGCAATACCAGTTCATATGGACACCGAAGAAAGGGAAGCTTTAAGGGCAGAAAAGTATCTAGTGAACAAGAAAATAATGTCGAGGAGGAAGATGAGGATGAACTTTTTGCATTAAATGACTGAGTTATACTATAGATTCGTCATCGCGTTTGTAATCAGTTGTGAATTGTGAATCGATAGTAAATACACATCATTTCTCAGCACCATATATTGCGTGATTTGAACCGCTTAAATCCATTGTAAAATATACTGTCTTATCCTATGCTCATTTGAATGTAACTGACTGGCTACAATTGAGATCCAATTGCCATGACACAATTCAGTCGGACCTGGAAAGCGGCGTACGAACAGCGTATTTCGCCGAGGGTGCGTCCGGAGCAACGCTGTGGCTAATTAAGCAGGGGACCGCGCAGCTAGGAAACTAAATCTGGAGAGCAACTTGAGTGGTAGTAAGTAGCAGACCATTTTTCATAATGCCAATGTTTATAATAGACAGTGGACTGGGTCGACGTGATACAGCGTGTGAAGATAGAAGATCAGCAGCAGGGAGAAAAAGGTTAACGGCTCGCCTCGCTATATTATATTGCGACTTCGGCAAAACGCGGAAGCAGAAGATCTTATGCTTTTGTGGCAGACGACGGACACGACTAGCATCTCACAGGTGGTCAATTACGAGAATATTTGCGAGAACAGCCGAATAAATCTGTGCTCTAGAATCAAATTGGGAGCCGGACTTTGTCCCAACCGATCTCGGGCAGCGCCAATCCGACGCTACGCTTAAAGGCCAGCAGTTACTGAGACCATCACAGTATACGTGGAGTAGCACCAGTAGGCAGTAGTATGAAACTAATAACAATAATATATATGAATGTGAATCTGCTTTAATCTATCAATTGTTGTCTACCTCAAAATTCTAGCAGATGCCTGTAGTCGCTCAACGCATGTGCTCACGACATTGGCCTATAAGCGTAGTGTGGGCGGGTTGTGTGAGAGCTCGTCCCGGCGTTGGCGGGGCCACTCAGCGACCTGTCCGGCTTGAAGCGACCACGCCTACGGCCAGCACTCGCCCGAGCCGGCAAACCTCCTGACCGTCCCCATATATTCATATACCGCCCCAAATCTTCTCCTCTTCCTCAGTCATAACCATTCAATTAATTTGCTCCACATCTGCTCCATCTACTAAATGACAATGGCATCTTCTCTCGACCAACTCAAAGCCTCCGGCACCGTCGTCGTCACCGATTCTGGCGAATTTGAGTGTGAGTTCCTTCACGCCTATGGCGTCATCGCTGCCAATGCATCTGGTAGCAGCAACAATTGATTGCTAACTCTCGCCACAGCCATCGCTAAGTACAAACCCCAGGATGCTACCACCAATCCGTCCTTGATTCTTGCGGCCGCGAAGAAACCTGAGTATGCAAAGCTCATCGATGTTGCTGTCGAGTATGGCAAGGCCCACGGCGCCACTCCTGCTGAGCAGGCCTCCGAGGCCCTCGATCGTCTTCTCGTCGAGTTCGGCAAGGAGATCTTGAAGATCGTCCCAGGCCGTGTCTCCACTGAGGTCGACGCCCGTCTTTCCTTCGACAAGGAGGGCACCATCAAGAAGGCTCTCAAGATCATCGACCTCTACAAGTCATTAGGCATCTCGTCGGACCGCATCCTCATCAAGGTTGCCTCCACTTTCGAGGGAATCCAGGCTGCACGTGAGCTCGAGGCTAAGTACAACATTCACACCAACCTTACTCTACTTTTCTCCTTCGTCCAGGCCGTAGCAGCTGCTGAGGCCAACGCCACCCTCATCTCCCCCTTTGTCGGTCGAATCCTCGACTGGTACAAGGCTTCGACTGGCAAGACCTACTCTGGCGCTGAGGACCCCGGCGTGCAGTCCGTTCAGAAGATCTACAACTATTACAAGAAGTTTGGTTACAAGACCATCGTTATGGGTGCCTCTTTCCGTAACACTGGTGAGATTAAGGAGCTCGCTGGATGTGACTTCCTTACCATCGCGCCCGCCCTCCTTGAGGAGCTCTACAACTCCACTGATCCCGTTCCCAAGAAGCTGGACGCCTCTGGTGCGGCTACCCTCGATATCGCGAAGGTATCGTTCATCGACGATGAGGCTTCTTTCCGATTCGAGCTCAACGAAGACCAGATGGCTACTGAGAAGCTTTCGTAAGTTCTTGTTGAACCAATATCTTGTTATTGCTTATTAACAAGTTCTAGTGACGGCATTCGAAAATTCGCTGCTGATGCTAGCACTCTCCTTGCCGTCTTGGAGAAGAAGGTTCAGGCATAAATATAGTATCACCGCTGTTTTCACGACACATCTTTCATGTTCAATACACCAACATTATCAATCTTTCTGTTGTGTATTACGAAGTAAAACCATGGTCTATATCTAACATACTAAAAGATGGGAAATTTTATGCGAGTGGGGTTTTGTCGGTTATGTATAACAATTAATAACAATGAAGAATATTCGATGATTCGAGTTTGAATTCGTGTTCAATGACAATTTGTGATCGAACATTTTGTTTCGATTTTTGTCAAGCATCAGTTGGCTTCCAGGAAATTCCAGGATGCTGCTGAGATAAATTACATATATTACTTTGAATTCCATTGTCTGTCACGGAGACTTAATGCAATATATCCGAAGAAGCGACGACATTGATGAAACGAATGACGATGGCAAAATGCCAATTGTGGGGCATTCAAAGTTGCCCATATGATAGGCCTTCAATTCAAGTTCGTACATCACCTGATAATTACGAGGGATCTGCAATTGTGCAATGTGTTTATGTACACTAGCGACATAATGGGCAGCGATAGCCGGATGTTGCGCGACAGGGAGACCCGACCAAACAACATGCAATTGCAAAATTGTTGGGTCATCGTAACTTGGCACGCCATTATTTTTGTGGAAAAGCCTCCTGATTATGCAACAAATATTAGTTAGTCGATCCAACTAAACGGTCGCTCAAGCCTGGCCGACATATAATAAGTGTCGACAAATGTTACGCTTTAGGTATTAAGTAAATAATTTGTGCGAAGTTTTAAGCCTACACAGCGAAAGAGCGTTCGCCATATCTAGCAAATCTCGGTCAGTTTTTCCTTCTATGAACTGAAAATATCAAATTTTATTTTGATATGGCAGACCTATCGTCTGATTAATTTACTACGAGTATGTCGACTTGGCGAGGTAGAGTGATGCTGCTGGAAGTGGTTCAAAATTTTGCTTGTTTGTAACTCTCTCCCACAAAATAGAGTTTGTGCGCTTGTAAATAGTGTGATATGGAGAATTGCTCTGTTCTGACCCGCAAGTTATAGGCTTCGAGATTGTCTTATATTGTCGGGACTTTGTAAGCTTCGATCTAGTCTGACGTCAATCATAGACAAGATCCGCGCGTCTGCTAAACTTTCCGTCTTTATGCCCTTCTACGCAGCCTTGAGATCAGTAATTCTCCTGGTCCGCTAGTTCTATTTCAAATCTGTCCTGCCTGGTGCGTTTGACTGCATCAAATTCACGAAGATGCCACTCCCGCTCTTAGGTCGGCTCAAGCTACGGGAATGGCCGCCGCTTATCTTCGGTCTGTGTCTAGTAATGCTCGAGTCCATACTGCGCTTCGTCACCTCTTGTCTCCCATCGCCAATCATTGCGCTATTCGAGAATGTTACAAAGCGGATGTACGCCAAATTCGTCCCCACCGTGACAAAGGAAAGGACGATCGTGCAGGAAATTTGCAGTGCGGCGGGGTTCGTTGATATATGCGAAATTTACGGATACCGCGTTGAGGAGCACATCGTCAAGACTACGGACGGGTACTTGTTGGGCGTGCATAGGATTTATCAGTCAAAGCGCGAGTTGGCGGATAACGTCCTGCCGAAGGGAAAGCCGATAGTGTACTTGCATCATGGCTTGCTGATGAATAGTGAAGTGTGGGTCTGTCTTACTGATCCGAAACGGTGCCTTCCGTTTTTGCTAGTGGAGCGCGGTTACGATGTTTGGGTGTGTTCTCAGTCGTACGTCTTGTTTGATATTATACTGATGTTCACGAAAGCTCGGAAACAATCGTGGTAATAAGTACTCGAAGAAACATGTCTTCCTCCAATCCACTGAAACTGCGTTCTGGAACTTCTCCATGGACGAATTCGCACTCTACGACATTCCCGACACGATCGACTACATCCTCTCGACCGCCTGCCAAAAAACTCTCGCATATATCGGCTTTTCTCAGGGCAGCGCACAGGCATTTGCGGCGCTGAGTTTGCACCCGGGGTTGAACGACAAGGTCAAGGTGTTTGTAGCGCTCGCGCCTGCAATGGCGCCTGGAGGACTAAGTATTGGTATTGTTGATGCACTGATTAAGGCTTCGCCAACGATTATGTTTTTCTTTTTCGGACGCAAGGCGATTTTATCGAGTGCCATATTTTGGCAAAGTATTATGTGTAAGTTTTGGCCCGGTTTGTCTTATTTTCGGCTCAGCTGATTGGCTAGATCCACCGCTGTTTGTCCGACTGATCGACAGGTCACTAATTTTCCTGTTCAACTGGCACGGCAAACACATTTCCTTCCACCAGAAAGTCGCCGCCTACGCGCACCTCTACTCCTTCGCGTCTGTCAAAACTGTCGTGCACTGGTTCCAAATCATGCGGCACTCATGTTTCCAAATGTTCGATGACGAGCCGAGTTCTCCCGTCCGATTATACGGTCAGGCGTTTTATAAAGTCGCCCAATTCCCAACCCGGAATATACGCAGCCCGATATATTTGATGTATGGCACGGCGGACTCATTAGTTGACATCGATGCGATGCTGAGAGAGTTACCGAGGCATGCGGTCGCCATTCCTGTTGAGGATCATGAGCATTTGGATATTATTTGGGGCAAAGACGTGCAACAGATTGTCATACCGCACGTGTTGAACGTGTTGGAAAAATATCTGTCCGTTCCAGTGAGTCTGGTGAGTGTCAGTTTGAAGGTGGACAATTTCTTTGAAGAGGAATCCAAGGCTTCCTCGTGGTCTTCCTCGTCGACCAGTATTGGTTACGAGAGCGCCAAGGCTCGGAAACAAGACAGCCAACAGAAAATAAATGACGCGAGTGAGGAAGTTAAGAGTAATAGTGTTGCGTCAGGGCAGCGGAAGAATGCCGAGTTCGAAACTCTTAATCCCGATCGCGATCTCGACGCCGACGATGAGGATGGCGAAAGAGAGGTCAAACGTTCAACCCGTTCATCCTCGCCGCAATCTTTCCGCACAGTCAAATCGTCATCACGATCACCCGTGGACATGAGCCGGAGATCGATGTCCCAATCTCCTCCGCCAAAGAAACTCACGTTTGCGTCGGCCGGGGGCGGGGGGAATTTTTCCAGTGACGGAATCGTATTGGGCAGCTCGGGCCCGGTAACCGCGATTAGCATGCCCGGAATGGTGGTCAGCCGCGACATGGCAGACAGTGTCGGTGCGCATACACATACGTCCTCCCCCTCCTCTTCTTCTTCCGCCGCCGCTGTGGTTGCCACAGGAAGTACCGTCATGAGTACGGGTGCAAATTCGAATAGATTGCAGTTTGGAAAGACTATGGAACGGACAGGCGAGCTTATTTCTAACGCGTTTAGAAATAAGGGGCGTACTCTTTTTGGCGACGAGAAGGAGGCATGATTTTTCTTTTTGTGAGTGTCCACGGCGGGATTGGAGTTAAGTTAGGATTTAGTAGGGTATGGCGTTTATCTTTACAATGTGATAGATTCGGAAATGGCGGGTTCGCGTGTTATCATCAATGATGTAGGAATTTGATGTTTACTTCGCTACGATGATGATAATGATCATGACGCTAGAGATAGAGTAGACAATAGAAGTTACACAAATGCGCATTCGTTTGTCCTGTATTCATCATTGGATTGCATGACCGAGCCAAAGTAGACCTGATGCGTTCAATATTTTAGTATTAACCGTTGTGGCTTAGACCATTATGTTTCCTATTGAAGACTATTATACATGCTATTATAGTTACAGAGGATTCGGTCATATTATCCACGAATCGGGATCGACACGTTCCGAGACCGCGACTCGGTAGGGCTGTTTCTAATACGAATATCGGCAGGTTTTCCCAATATTCGTATTCGATATTCGACTCTTTGAAAGGCATTCGAATAATATTCGATATTCGTATTCGACAAATAAGGTTTAGGTCGAATAATATCGGATCGAATATTCGCATTCGATCGAATATCGCCCAAATCACGTGATATTACTTAAATAAGTTAAAGTATTTCCTATTAAAGGCTAGTTTATAAAGGAAAACCTATATCTAACCCTCAGGACCCGAAGTCTTCTATCAGCTCACAATTCTTTAGTATAGATTTGTATACGAACTATCCAGCGCTTATTGACTCTCATAGTTAAATGGAAACCAGAAGGTATCGCCAAAACTATTTCGCCCTTAATGACGGCCACGATAGTGAAGTTTTACCAGCAGATCAGCTGTCCAGAAATCCCACTCATTTTTGTTTTCTTGTTTTCTTGTCTTCTTGTCATCTTGTCAACTTCTCATCTTGTCATCTTCTCTTCTTGTCATCTTGTCTTCTCGTGCAAATTCAACGCAGAGGTAAGTCTCATGCAGCCGGAATCTCTTCTACAGTGTAAAATCGTGCAGCACTAATCTCAGCCTGGCTTTAAGGGCGGGACGCTGGTATTGAAAACGCCGAGCAAATCGGACAACTATTGCTATAACTGGCAAATACCTGTATACGAAATGCTTAGGACTTCTCGCAGCTTGAAATCCCACTGAATTCATTTCTCTACGGTTGATTAAGTAATACTATGTCGAATATTGAATATCGGCACGATATGTCGAATATTCGATTCGACGGTGGAAGAATGCTTCGAATAATATTCGATATTCGTATTCGACGCCGGGGGATTGGCCGATATCGTATCCGACGCCGATAACCGGTCGAATAATATTCGGCAAGTCGAATATCGTCAACAGCCCTAGGGACTCGGTTTGATGATAGACACCAAAGATTCGTGGGTGTTTATGGCATAGAAGTGCAACTTAATGCAATTTCGTATTAAGCCCGGGTTCGGTCCACGTCACGAAATAACATTCGCAAAATCTAGTAAAAAATCGATCAGGTTTCCTTACATAATTTGTTGTGTTTCGTAAAAGGGAGATGTATCATCTGATTATTTTTTAAAAGTATATCGACTGTGGTGAGGTGCTTCCTGGAGGGTACGGCCACAACACAGTTTTGTCTGATCCATCGTGCATCCCTGCATACTAATAATAGTTTGGACACAACGAGTGTGTGGCCAACTAAAGCAAATAATCGCAAAGCACGTCCACACTCCGTCCCCCCGTTTCTTGTGATCCTTCCTAAATTTTGGGACTAACCACGAAACGGCGATCGCAAGGATGCCCCTTGTTTTGGGTTAGTGTCGAATAATAGGCTACGGTCCACATGATTCGATTTAGAAACAATAACCGCACATCTTACGCGGCCAGCAGGTCAGCGATTTGTTTCGCGGATTTCGCTGGAACTGTGCTCTCAAGCTTCACCCAAATTTATGCATACCTAGGCAAATAGCGAACATATCTGTTTTGTCGTTCCAAGCAACACGCACAAGATGGCAGTCATGACATTCCCAAAAAGACAAACAAAATTACGCTTTAACAACAGTGAATAACCAATGTAAACGGGACGATCACGATGCAAAACAAAGCCACCTAAAATTACAAATCCATCGCATTTTTCCCATTAACTCCGGTTTGGGTATCCCACACTCAACACATGTCTTGGCAAGCAGAGCTTGTATCACTGCAAAACCTTACACAGACCACTCTCGACATGTGACGAAATCCATTCATCTACATTCGCAAACTCCATCAAACAAGCCCTGCATTTGCCCCCGGCGCCCTGTCGTTCTTTCTTCTTCGTGCCGGCGGGATAATCGAAATGCATAGACTTCAAGTGATTCTTATACGTGTCACATCGGGAAAATCCCCCAGACGGATGACATCGCTTATCGGCGACGTGATAGGGACAACAGAAAGGCGCATCTCCTTGATGGGACTTTTGATGCCGGAGAAGGTCATTCGGGCGGGAGAATCCGCGGCCGCAGATGGTGCAGGAATGTGGCCGGGACGTGTAGGATAAGTGTGTGGAGCAGTGCGCCGAGAGGTTGGAATACCACCCGTTACACTCCGGACATTGCTGTTTTCGTGAGCGGGTACGCTGCGGCCCGCCAACTCTAGGGAGGGGCGGCTGTTGTTGGTGTGCGAGATGCTGGTGATATTGCAGCGACGGATGTGTATCGTAATTCGGGCTGGGCGGAACAGAAACCGCGTCTACGCCCGGACCATTCCATCGGGGTAGAGTGCTGCCGCTGGCGATACTCGAGTTGCTTGTCGTCGTGTAACTTGGCCCGCGGTCAGTATTTGACGACGGGCTAATGTTGCCCTCTTCATCCTCGTCCTCAGCTTCGCGCGAGCGAGAACCGGTACTGGTGGTGCTGCTGCGTCGGTAGTGTTCTAATTCTATGGGATATCCAGCTGCGAACGCCGCCGCGCCGAGCAAGAGCGAGTTGATACTGCTGAGACCGCCGCTGCCGTTCGTGCAGTACCCGTTCGTGCAGTACCCGTTCGAGCCCGAGCTAAAGCTTGTCGGCGTTGACCCGGCAGAACTGGATCCGGTAGTGGCCGCATAGCTGGACGATGCGGCTGATTCTCCAGGAGGATTCGGGTTCGTCAGTCGCGCGATGCTCATGGGGTCATTGGGACTGGTTGGGATGTAGCTGATGCCTTGGACAGAGTCTGTCATTTGACGGTCGAAATTTGACGATGATTCGGGCATGCTTCCCGCAAAATTCCAGTCTGTCGCGAGACCGGGAAATAGTCTCTCAATGCCGCCGATCGCCATAAACCGTTGAACAAGCGCAACAGAGTCCGGAACGGACGGAACTCTAGGGCCACTAATACGCGCAGTGACGGTTGACGGTCCTGCGAGACCGAAGTCGGCGGTCACATCGCTCTCGTGAGAGTTGACGGGCTCGAGTGGCGGCGACGGAGGACGCTCGTGCAAAACGAAGGCGGAAGAACTTGTTGCCACGGTTGTTGCGGATGCCGCAAAAGTAGGGACATGGATGACGCCTGGCTTGCCGGCTGCGACGGCGACAAGCGGTGCTGTGGTTGTAACTTCGTCCGCCGTTACTGCGGTCGCGCTGGTCGCGGATAAAGAAACGGGAGGACCGAAGAGTGGCACACCGGAGCGCATGAGATTGTTGAACACGTTCAAGGCTGCGACGGAATCTAGGTGACCCTGGAATCCGTGGTGTATGAGAACTTGTTGTGCGAATGGCGTTGTGTATCTGTTATTTGTTGAGGCCGTAACGCCTTCGGCAACGACAGGAAGTAGAGATGCCCATTCCCGGTTGCATGCCGTTTCCTTGGCCGCAGTAGGCACTTCTGAAGTCAACTCTTCGTCAAAGTTGAGGTAAGAAAGGCCGATTTGTTCTTGCTCCTCAAAGTATTTACCGATTTCGTCAATGTCGATGTCGTCATCTGACACTTCTTCAGCAGCTTTGCCGCCTGGTGACAGTTCGAGTTCCAACCCTTGTCCCTCTTCATCGTCATCGTCGTTGTTGTAATCAGTCTTGCCAGATAATATGTCGGGCGAATTCAAAAGGGTGTGTATTACCTCAGAGACATCCTCCACATCCGGTCGTTCTGCGGATAGCGGTGCCGGGAGGTACTGCTTCGCTAGATTGACAGCCGCCGCCGACGGATACGGCCAGTGTGAGGGACCAGCCGGAGGTGGCACTAGGGCTGGCGCAGGGGTCGTGAAGATAGACGCAGATACAGGAGCATCAGGCTCGACTTTAATCTTGACCTCATCCATTTTCGGGGTCAAATTTCCCGTTAGAGCGGTACCTGACAACGTCGACGTCATGGCAAGGACAGCCGCCCCGCCTCGGGCGCGGAGGGCATTGACTTTATCGACGCATGTCTTGGCTTTGTAGTGGAGTGTCGCGACAAGGGCGCGTTTATCGAAGTGCTTTTTGCACTTTATCGTGTTGTGAGGTCGATCAGTGTGCTCGGATTTCTCGTCAAGTTCATGGCGAGGCCTTTTCGGGACAAGAGCACGCAGTCGCTGGGCAAAAGTCAATCGGTTGCATTCGAAAGTGGGTTTGTCGAGTTCAGAAGACTGCTTTTCCAGATCTCATCGTAGTCAGTATGATTTTTAATCCAAATCATTAACATGAGACACACCTTCCTTGCTTGGGCGAATTCTCAGTGTCTTCATTTTCTCGACAACGCTGTTGGTCAACGTGATGCCACTCATGGACGTGGTATTCGTGCACGTCGCGCTGAGGACGTACAGTTCACCACCATCGGCATTCCGGCGATGCATTTTGTACATGAGCTTCTTAACGGCACGAGTGGTTGGACACCTGCTGTCGGTGCAATCGGGCGCGAAAGATATCTTTTTATTGTCTGGAGCCGTTAATATTGGCGGCTGCAGGAGCAGATAGATAAAGAATGAGTACAGACCTGTGTAGCTGTCTTGACTCTGGACTTTCCGAAGAGAGTAGGTGTCGCGCTCGTCGGAATTGTCAGGATGGCATACGCGGACGGCGGCCAACATGTCGCGGAGTATGCGGATGCCTGCTTCGACAGTTTCGTCGTCAGATAGCGGAGTGTTTGCGGTGCGAGTGGTCTTGGTGCCGGCAGTGTCAGCCGCGGTCATATTTGGCAAAAGAAGGTTTCTGCGGAGTCAGCCGTGTGCGGCTCCGCTGATGTGGTTGTATTTGCAAGTCGTGCCAGGGAAATAAGTCTGCTTGTGGGTAAGCCAGGCTGCTGCGGATAACACCAAACGAGGAGGGGAGTGGTCCGAATAAGAAGAAGAGAATAGGACCGGTTGGCGGGTAGATAGGGGCTGACGGGTGGGATGTGATGGCCGAGTCCAGCGTTGTTCCAGTTCGCACAGGGCGGGAGAATGGCACGTCGACACGCGACGCGCGCCTCGACACTGCTCGACACGATCGGTTGGGCTGTGTAGGGCTTGGACTGGCAGGCCCGGCCATCGGCAATCGGCAATCGGCAGCAGTGCCACGCGACTACTTGTGGAACATTTCGGCCGCGCGTTCAGCGTCACCTTGGCACGCAACGCGTCAGCCTTGCCCCTGTTCTGGCTTCAACTGTGCGCAAGGGCCGCCTAAGGGGATGAGGCATATGCATAGGGTTTGCCGCGCTTCCTGCACCACAACAGCGTAAGCAAAACCCCCCTTTGCTCTCTGTGGAAGTACAACTAAGCCGCTTTCAGCATAGCTCGAAGCGGCTAGCGCTGCCAAGCCGACGCGTCATCCTTCCGCCGAACGAGGGCTTCGTCTCACAGCAGGGACTCATCCTCATAGAATATCCCCCTAAGGCCTAAGGCCCTCTAACGGTACTTATAGGTCTTGCACGGCGGAAACACACCTGATTAGGTCTCGGCAAGATGGCCGGCATAAGTGCATGCATTCTTTCGTACTATTTCGTTCATCCAACGTAACGAAGCCGGCAAACCAAGCCTGTCTGTCGTTCGGAGCTGTGTCGACCAGAAAACTGCACATCGAATGTGCCACAACTGACAGTTTTGCTAACCATACACACAATATATACCATTCTCATGCGTGCGGTCATACTCCGTTCAGTCTGTTACTACATTATACGCTCTCGTCTATATATGAATTCGGTTGTTTTGGCCGGTCAGAGATCGCGTAGTATTATGTCCGCTGCTGTTAAGGATTTGGCAAGGCATATACAACAAATTAACTCTCGCCGCATCTCGACGCCGCCTCGGTCGCAACCTCGGTCGAGACCCAAATCTTTCCTACTGCATATTCTATTCATGGCCTCGCCCGATGTAATATCTCATCTGTCGTTGTCAACGAAGCTTGGGTACCTTCTTGACTTTGCCGAGGCCTTGGGCGCCGCGCTTGCCCTAGCGCCATCGTCGCTCGCCTGGGTAACTACACCCGCCCCGACAAAGGGGCACGCAGCGCCGCCACCACTCTGATCCCGCTTGTCGAGATAATCTAATCAGCGTCGTCATCTATATCTTCTACATTCCGCTGGTGATAATGCACTAGGGAAACCTATGCGGCATAATCATTCATAGTACCATTCCGACACAGCACTCAGCCTCTGCGGAACAGGGCGAAGTCGCGCTAAGCGTTCAATAATCTCATCGATGACATGATATACACTCTACATTTCGCATTGTTATTATTAATACCATTCTAAATGAGGATATCAATTCGCCGACACATTCTCACTTAACACCTTCCGGGGGCTCCCACCGCCGCTTCCGTTATTGTTACTCCCCATCTTGTCGAGCACATCCGCCACCATCCTCAAACTCCTCTCAGCCTCATTCACCCGCTCCCGCAAAATCTTCATCTCCTCTTTCCGAACGAGCGCCTGTTTCGCACGTGTCTGTCCTTCTTCCTCGTCCTTCTGCCGCAGCCGTCCGCGGAATGCCTCCCGCTCTAATTCAACCTCCCGCATTCTCTTGCGCACGCTCGCGCTCTCGTCCTCCACAATCTCAATCCGCTTCGCCACACCCTCCAATTCCCGCTCCAGCGCTGCCTTTTCGTTCTCCAATTTCTCTCGCGCGTCACTTTCCTGTTTCAATTCGGCCCGTAGCACAATTATTTCCGCTTCTTTCTTCTTCATAATTCCTTCGAACTTACTCGTCGTCTGTGAGAGATTCACAATCTGTTCACGCAGTTCCTGGTTTACTCGCACAGCCGCCTGCATCTGTCTGTTGCTGCTCTCGAACCGTAGGTTCTACTCCATTAGCATCTGGTCCATCAACGAAAACATCACTATCAAACTCACAGCTTGTTCTAATCGACTCTCCAGCTCGATGTCAGAGTTCTTCAACTTCTCTTCAACAGTAATCAGCTGCTTCTCGCGTTGACTGACAATCGCCTTGAGCAGACGAATCTCCTGACTCCTACAGAGTATCTTAGCAACTTACTTCAGCAAATGTACCCGGCGCGTATAGAACTCACAATTGCTCCATCTCGCCATGAATCTTGCCCTCCTTATCCTCCTTCTCGCTCAAATCCGCCACAAGTGTATCAATGCGCTTATCCAATGCGCTCTTCTCTCCCTCCAACCGCCCGATAATCCGTGCCGCCTTCTCCAACTCTCCTCGCCACATCTCAACCTCCTTGTCCGCCTTGCGCTTCGCATCCAGCAACTCCTCGCACTGCGCTTCCAACTTATCCAAATCGTCCAACGCGACAGCCAGTTGCTCCTCCAAATCCGCCTCCCGCGTCTGCGACCGTCGCAATATTTCTTGTTTATCTATCGCAAGCGCACGCTCGCTTTCAAGCGTCTCCTGCACTTTTTTCATCTCCGCCTCCAGTTTGCGCGCCCGGTCCCGTGCTTTTTGAGACTCTGTCTCAGCATCGGCCAGTTGCGCGACAACTTTACGGTATTCTCCGTCTCGCGCCATAGTCTGCACCGTTTCCCGCTGGGCCATAAGCAAAGGCTGCATCTTGACGTACACTTTCCACCACGGATTATCAGTCTGCGAAGCTTTGATATTCCGCGCGATAACTTGCACGGCTTCAGCGCGGTACAGCCGTTTATTGACGTACCGTCTCTGCAAGTACCCACGCACTCGACTCTGAATCAAAGTAATGACTGTCCGCACAAGTTTCTCTCGCTGGTCTTCCAACTCCGCCAACAAGCCCGCACGGAAAAATACCTTGGTGATACCGACTCTATAAGCGCTCTTGTCGAGCTTCAACGCGTCGAGTATGAGTGAGCATGCCCGTTGTCCGTCAACATATCCCGTCGCGGCTGCCTTCGCAAGTGTCCCTCTCGCACCCGCGCCCTGTGTAACAAGAATCTCGTACCGCTGTCTAAACTCCGCGAACGAAAGCCGGTTTGGGAATCCAGTTCTCGCAATCCGAATGCCCTCCAACACACCATTACATCGCAGCTGATCTAGCACGAGCACACTATCCATCTTCCGCGGCCTCTTCTCGTGGTTCGGGAGAATACATCTCACGAAATGGGGGCGGGTGGAATTTAGCTGCGCCATAAGCGAAGTAAGCTGCTCTTTATGTCTCTGAGCGACCGTGCGGAATAATCCTTTTCTCTTCCTAGCCGGGAGATCCCCCTCCACGTCGTCGGCAAATAACTGAGCGATATGCGGTTCTTCGGAAAGTGAAAGCAAATGCGTGATATTGTCATTCAGCGGGTCTTTGTTCTTCTCGAGCCAACCTTCGGTCGAGTAGTCGACTTCTGCCGCGTAGTGCCTCAGTCGAAAGCCCTGCTTGAATAGCGACGGCTTATATTTGTCGGATTTCTTATCCCAGAGCGAGTGCAGCTTTTCCGTGAACGATTTGTCCGTTGCCCGAGGCATCACGCAGTCCTCATCCAGGCACGAGAAAATACCGATTGGCTATGTTCGTCAGCATATCTTCTTCCATTTATAGTTGAAACTTACATTCGACTTCTCAATTAAATCAATAGTCGGCTGTAGATCATGTCCAAAATCAATAAACTGCCAGTCAATGTTCTCTCTGGCATACTCTTCCTGCTCAAGCACAAACATGTGGTGATTGAAAAATTGCTGCAGTTTCTCGTTCGTATAGTTAATACACAACTGCTCGAAAGAATTCGCCTCAAAGATCTCGAAACCTGCAATGTCGAGCACGCCAATGAACATGGTACTGCCACTGTCTCGCTCCAGAACCTCGTTGATCCGGTTGACAAGGAATGCAAACCCGCGCTCATACAACGCTTTTGCGAGGGCATGCAACGAAAACTGCACCTGTGCTTGTGTACGCGACTGGTCAACCCAATCTCGACCGGCCCTGACTCGGGGTCGCAAAAGCGCCTTCGTAAACGCGTCGACGGGAACCCCCATCGCATGACACAGTTTCTCAACCTGCACATACTGCAGTAGCTTCGCCTGCCCGGACGAGCGCTCGGATCCAATCTCAAGGTTGCCGATGTGCAATATAATCGCAATCACGCGCAACAAGTCGGTTTGTTCCTGCTCGGAGAATCCCATGATCTTGAAAGCCAACATCAATTTCTTGAACTCGTCCGCGTCCGAAATTCCTGGAATTGATCGTTGACCGTTCTTCAAGTATGCGTAGTCCCCGACCTTCCTGTCCAATAGGAACTTCTCGCGCAACCCGGCCGAAGCGCCGCATAGCAGCTGGTAGAAAATGTGGTAATTCCGTTCAAGTGGACTTTGTGTGACCACCCGTGACTTTTCGAGCAAATACCAATTAATATATGCACCAGAAATCTGCCCAGACCGACTAAATCCAATCTTTATAAATTTTCCAAACCGTGATGAGTTATTATTGCGAACAGTCTGCGAGTTGCCAAATGCTTCAAGAATTGGATTTGCCTGCAGTATCTGCTGCTCAATGGTGCCTAGTTCGCTGGTCTTGTTGGTTGGCGTCGTTACTGCGGCAAGGTATTGTATCACTTTCTTCGTGTTTTCGGTCTTTCCAGCGCCAGATTCACCAGTAACGAGAATAGACTGGTTTTCGTGCATCTCTAGCATATTGCGGAATGCTAGGTCGGTGATAGCGTAAATATGCGGCGGCGTAACATCACGAGACTTGTTTTTGTACATTGAAATATATGAGTGGTTGTAAATAGGCAAACTGCAGTACGGATTGACTGCTACTAAGAACAGTCCTGAGTATGTCTAGTCACATTAGTTCGGCTCGGCCAGACCAGCACAGAGGGCTCACATAAATCATGTCCGCCATATATCTAGACGCCAGGTTGTGAACAACGGAGGCTTCATTCAGGTGAGTCAACTCGGCCATGTCATTTGCCTTGTCAAATTTCGGGGGGTTGACCTTATCAACCTCATCCTTCCGGACAATCCGATCCTTGCCATATTAGCACTTCCACATATCAACAGATGGCATACTACGTACATACCAAGTCGTCTGTGCATCGAACATGTAGCATCCCATCCTCTTCCTCTTCAGTAACAAACCCCTTCACAAACGCCTTCTCAGTATCAGCAACCCACACCCACCTCTTCCCCGAAAACTCAGTGTGCTCGCCATCATTCCATTCGCTATCCTCGACTGTCTGAACGGCGGATATGCCAGGATTCACGTCTTCGTTCGACTTCAGCGCAGATTTGATCTGACTTGGCGTAAACGTGTGCACACGTTTCGACGACCCATAAGAATAGAGGACCGGTCCAAGGTGGTTCCGGCCGTGGGGAAGGTTCTGTGATATCGGAGACAGCTTGTCTGGAGATGCCACGCGTGTGGGAGTAGTTGGTTTCATCGTGGTTGTAATGTCGATCACACCGTCAACTTCAAACACAACGCGTAGATAATCTCACGAGCGCATGGGTGTACGTCTTCAGGAATATCCCGCAGTAGTTCTGACCTTTTGCGATGGTGTGCTCGGTGACGTTGTATAGGAAAGGTAGGAAAAGTGAGAAAAGTGGGAGTTCCGTGATGTTTCAAATTCCCAGCCGCGCAAACCTGACACTAAAAAATGTAAACAGCCGTCGACAGGGCAACTGAGTCTGCCAACGCTTTTGCGAGGGTTTTGTATTTTGCGCCCAAATTTCGTTGAGCCAGCAAGGAGTAACTGTTGCCAGTGTTTATCAATCATATTGATCAGTGTTACGATGCGTATATAATAAATATATCTCGTTGCAGTACGATATTCGGAATATGTAACGATTTAATGACATGTAACGATTTAAGAGGCACATCGACCGTCAACACTTTGAAATTAACGCGATTTCATCACTCTCCAGCCCGATTGACCACACCTTGCCTCACTCGGTCTCAACGCGTCTGGAATCCCACGCATTTATAGCACAGAGGAATATATTTTCACGCGAGACGAATTCTATTGCATAATTGGTCCTCATGG
This sequence comes from Lipomyces kockii, assembly GCA_030568215.1. Taxonomy (NCBI): domain Eukaryota; kingdom Fungi; phylum Ascomycota; class Lipomycetes; order Lipomycetales; family Lipomycetaceae; genus Lipomyces; species Lipomyces kockii. Next base: position 109,306 of record JAJLTN010000255.1, read on the forward strand.
CTGCTGATTCTGTTTCCTGCATCGCGCCGGTACTGTATCCTTGCACTCCGTACTTCGATTTCTCCAAGAATGAGTACGTGATTGAGCTAGCGGAAACTCGGCATCCTGGCGCTAAACGCAAGGACGTAGAAGTTAGGGAGACTTCCACCTCACGCGTCTTTGCCAACAACAAGAAAGAAGGCGATGTGGAATGTATTGCTTCAAAAACAAAATCGCGGAAGGATGAAATGATCGAGGATGTGCAAAATGGGGCGGATGAATCGGACGAAATCTATTACGAAAACAAATATTCTGATAGGAGCATGAATAGTGAAGGAGCAGTCCAACCAGATGGGATTTTGCGGCTGGACGAACCTGTTCTAAGTGAATTCACTGCATACGAAAAGTTGTCTAGATACTATGATCTGACCACTCTCTGGCAGCAGCGGAACGGAAGGATCGGACGTGGGTACAGAAATAGTACTGCGAACGTCGTCCACAGTGTCGATGGAATTAAGACAACGAAGTTATTACACGTGGCTGATCTTGCTATAACTGACGCTGATGTCGGGACCCGCAAGAATGCAGGGAAGATTGCAAGAGTCTTATGTTAACTGTCGTCTTAATTTGTCGAACGAACCTATTTCTGTTGCTGCTCACTCTTCGTTGTGGAAGCGAGCCTGAATAAGAGGCAGACTGACTGTGGTCTGATTCATTTTGCTTCATTACTGTGTGGCTGCATTCTCGGCCTTTATAATAAAATACGGAGGATTTGGAAATAATCGTATTCACCGTTTTCTGAAGCACTACATCTGTTGCCATGTCATTATCTCTCATCGTTGCAAAGGAGTTCATGGCCATCTTGGCATCACTTCGAACGCTAGGTGCAGTAGGCTCGTGTCACTCAACTTCTGACCGTATAGAAATTATTAAGCTTCCGCCTTTCGCCTTCCGCTGCACGCCCTGTTATCGACGCAATGCATCTGAGAGATCTTACGAAGTTGCTAAAAGTAATTAATAGATGATCTGACTAGCGAAATTAAAATCGTTAATGACGTATTCAGAAGCTCTATGTGCAATTACATTAACTAACATCACTTTTGCTCTCCAGCAGAGCGCCAAATCCAAAGAATTTGTCCTAAACTTTTGCAAGAACGGTGCACTCCAAAAGTCTCCAACAAAGTTTATACCAACAACATGCTTAATAATAATCCAAATCGAACAGCAGGCACAACGCAATATTCTAGACTTGTTATCCCGCAATGACAAAGAAACTTGTAATACCGCTCATTATAGGCGCGACATTACAAAACCCGAAATAATAATCTATAAATGTCCACAAGTAATTTTGCGTGTAAATGCATACCATATGTACAAGTGGGAACGTATTCAGTCAAGTCCAACACTTCCATGCTAATTGGGATTGAGTCAAGACAAAGGACGGTTCCAATCATGTGTTTCTTCCCCACCGCTCCTTGTCATCGTCGATTAAAGCATATGCAGGCTTGAACGATTGCTCGCCGGTACTATCCACACCACTCTCCATTAGCAGTGCCGGATTTGGTTGGGTATCTGTAGTTCCTCCTAATGACGTATAACCCAAGTCGTATAAAATGCAATACTTTATGTCCAACTCTAGCAAAAAATGCCACACCTCAGCGTAATGCCAGTCGATGACAGGATGAACGCGCATAAATTTCGGCCAACCGTGATCAGTCTCGTCGAAGTACGTAAGATCGGCTCCATTGGGATCAGTCCGACGAGTACCGACCATGATGGCTTGGATGTGCGGTTTGGCGTCAAGAAATTTCTGGAAAGCAGCTTTCATCGGCGTAGGCAATCTGATTAAGTCGAGGGAATATAATGCTGCACAATCATTGACGAATGCATCTACTTCTGGAAACGCGCTCAATGAATGAACATAAACGGTGTGAATTCGTTGTGGTGGAAATTGGGAAGAATGGTAGTGGAGACTTGCGAGGAGTAAAACTAACATAACAAGGCAGTCTTTGCCTCCATTGAAAGAAATTGCTAATTCGTCAACGCTATATATGTAAGCATATGGTACCACAGACATATGGAAGGCCTAGGCGACGTACCTGTAACGTCTCAAAGCTTCGCTAATTACGCCTAATGATTCTCGGACCCGCTCTTTTGTCCGTTGACGGAGATCTGCTATATCTGCGGATTCTGACGCAGGAGTCATCGCGAGGTAGGAATCCACTCGTCGAGCAATATCTGCGCACGCGTTTGCCAGAGGAATTGTGGACGATGTAGGGACAAATTTCGGCCTGGTGACCGCAGTCGGTGGTGCTGCGGAGGATGATGACGACGTCCTCGCGGAGGCCGCTGCTACTTGAGCCATTATTGACAAAATAGACTAAAGAAGCCGTTACCACTCGACTGTAAACCAGGATTGGGGTACAAAATCAGCTCAAATAGAAGTCTGTGTGGTATTATCTTGCAGTCCCAACGGCGGAGACAATCTCTACAAGTAAGAGCGCAACGAAGGAACAGTTGCTAAAGAAACTAAAACTTGGCTGGAAAACTATTGTTTCTCAAGCACAAGTACACTTTCTAGTAAATAAACTGAAAGTTAAAATAAAGGAGTAACAAATTGGCGAACTGTTAATAATGGAAAATACAAGTTCTCAAAGTGGCCGTGCGTGAGTTAGGTCCTGACCCAAGAATCTTATCGGATGCGCTTGAGCAGCGCTGACTGATGACTGAGAAGACAGCTTAAATGACTAGGTCTTATGAGGTTTGTGCAGCGCTTTAAGTGAATACACCGTTCTTACGGCATCGGACTCACAAACCGTTCCAAGCATAATCCTGCAACACCTATATATGCTGCGAAAGATGCCTTGGCTAGTCAATTGTTTCATGCTAAAGGTATCACGGAAAAGCAGTAGTCCCAAGTAAGATCTTTTTGTTCACCAAAATGACAGCTTTATCACTCCTGATGACAAACGACATATTGCCGGTTTTCGTCCTGCACAACCCTAGCTAGGCTTACACTAAGTAATATTGCAAGATCGTCCTCCCTTATTGATATAACAAACACGAAACGCGCCAAATCCCAAATTTTGGATCAATCTCATTCGGTTTGTGTCAACACTTACCATTATTGTTCAAACACTAACACATATCTCCATTATTGTTCAAACACTAACACATATAAGTTATATACAGTATCTTGTAATTAGATAAGTCATTGTTCTGACTGTTTACCGTAAGGAAACGTTTGCCTCAGTAGCCAGACATAAGCTCAAAGTACTGGAACACTTTTTACTGTTTTACTTCAGTGGCAGTCATAATAATACTCCTAACGGACATCATCTGGGCAACTGAGCAGATTTAAAAACGCCTTTGAGCGTTGAACTTGAATCAAATGAAGACCAACTCTCATCTTCTGTAGTTTCGATGACGGTGGCGAGAATCGATTTCCCGGCAGATAATTGGGTTTCCACAATAATTTTGATCTTTAACGAAATTTCAAATTCATGCGATCAGTAAAGATTCCTGTAATCTAGTTGGCAACCAGCACATTGTACATTGTTATATCCCGTTAACATACTAGAGCCGGAAGCAGTAAGTCTTGAGCCGATTGGAGGCGGGCTCCCACTATTACCACTAGACAGCGAAGGCGCCGGTGTACAGTTAATGAAATAATCATTGTCTTGTCCGTAACGCAGTTGATAACAACCCGGTCCAGGAGTATTGCTGAATCCTGGTCTCTTGTAATTCATAGCCGTGTTGGGTATTATCTTCAGCTGTGGTATCTAGTGCTCGTTACAACTACATATTGTTTTCTTACTATTGATAGATTGAATATTATTCATCTTGGCATCACATTGAAATTTGCCCATGTGGTATCAACACTCCATTCTCGGAAACTCCTTCTGAGTTAAAGACTGGGTACATCAGTAAGAGAAGTATCGCGTGATGCTTTTGAAGGATGTTCGGGTGGCCCAGTAACTTCAATAGCGCAGACGATAGCTCCACCTGTATTACTGTTGACAAAAGCGTCATTCTCGCAACCATTTGTCATTATCGTGTCGCTACACTCAACAATACTTGATACGACCCGCTTCACGTAAGAGTGAATCTTTGCAACTTCCACAAAAGGCGGCGGAAACAGGCCTCCAGCTGCACTCTTGTCAATGTCCGTCCTTTACTACGTTGATGACAATCTCATCGTCATTCGCAACTTCTATCTGATCGATAAACGTACCCAGTACGGCCAAAATCTCTTTCGGCGTAGGACGTTGCACGGTGGCGGTGTCAAGCACAGCTCTGAGCAAAAGGCTGGATTTTACTGCAGTACTGGTGCATTTCCCATTATGCATCTTGCAACTTAAAACACTGGTTGCTGTCGGCACTTTATTTTTTTCGAGTGGTGAAATCGCATGAATTTGTGCCTCCGCATTGCGATCTATAGCATAGTATCAAAGTACCCATATATACGAGCACCAAGATGATACGTATTGCTGTCTTTCGCACTGTGGCCTACCTCTTTCTTCCAAAAGCCCCATTTAATAGGTCGCTGCCTGTTTCTCGCAATGTTCCATCGCAAGCGAGTCCACTTCTTTGCAAAAAAATCCGACGGACCTCGCCAGCTTGGCAGTTTTAGATACTGCATCAGCATAGTTGATAATGAAACATAGCACAATCAATAAAATCCCCACATTTGTAGCCTTCAGTTTAATAGCGCTTTCCACATAGTACGTACTAAAAGTCGTCGATTGGGTCTTCCACGTCGACGTTGGTGTTGCGTTGCTGCGGCTAACGTCACGAACTCACGATGCGGACCGATTGAGATGCTTTATATGCTGCTAGAATAAAAGAGAATGAGCAGTACACTTAAGCTTCCCGGTGCAGGACGGAGCACTATGTTATCCAATCAGCCAGCAATAATTAGCCAATTGATAAAGATTAGAAATTAGTCAAGCACGTGGCAGTCCACTTGCAAATGTCGAAAACAACATGCGCATTCCCGTTGCTGTAACTTCGTAACTGCCAAACCGCCTCCGCAGTTACGTAAGTTGTACTTATTTGACAACTTTTGAAATAAGCAACCGGTTTCAGACCAGTCACTGTATGTCGGTAAATTATGTAAATTTAGAAGTGTTTCTGCTGTAGTAATTTTTTTGGGTTAGAATTCGTAGAAATAGGAAAGTAGTATGAGCGTAGCGTTCGATATAGTCGAATCCAATACGTATCAAAATTTTCTGGTTCGCCTGCACAATTAAAGATCTTAATGATCCGATTATCGCCAGCTACCCCACTTCCACCTGATAGCGGATCCAGCTGGCGACTTACCATTTCGAGCACGGTAACGCTTAAATAATCATGGGTGAGCGGTCCAGATTTAGTTGATTGCGCATTATGAGTTACCTATGATCGGAGTGGAGCATGCTAACTACTTCAAGTTGATGCGACGGTTGCGGCCGGCGGCGGTGCCAGTAGGCTCCTATCGGTGTGGCATGATTTGCGTCTTCCAATTGTTCTAGGTATGACGTTCGCATACGTTTACTGGAAGTACTGTTTCTATCAGCCACGACCGACGACCATCTCGAAGAAAGGCCGCAAGAGTGGTGACCTACGACGACCGCCTTCTGACGATGAGGATGAAGATGACAACCGCTATGTCGATATAGCTCAGGAAAGAAAGAATAAGGAAGAAATGGCCGTTGATTTGACGAATGCAGTGCTTGGTCATACAGAATTGAGTAGCAGCAATAGTTCAGCTCTAGCAGTGCCGGCAACTACAACAGCGCGAAAGGCTAGAGGCGGGAAAGTCTTCACACGTCGCTCGAAGAACGCTAACACGCAACCTCTTCCTACAAAGTCAGACATTTATATCTTCTATTCGACGCTCACAGGTACGTCAGAAAAGTACGCCTCGCATCTGCAAGCCACACTTTCGCAACATTCACAACTTTCTACCCGTGGTATCCATACGCAGAATCTAGATTATCTCGACGATCTTGATACCTATTTCGTAGCGCCGGCTCGGTCCCTCGAAAATGCGGTGTATCTGTTTGTCGTACCTTCTTATGCCTCAGAGTCACCGCTCGATTTCTTCACGGAAACATTGAAGGACACATATAATGACTTCCGAATTGATTCACGACCGCTTCGTAACCTTGGAGGGTACGCCGTGTTCGGTCTTGGAGACCGCGAAGGATGGGATGCGGATATGTACTGTTATCAAGCGATGGAGGTCGACAAATACCTCGGAAAGTTAGGTGCTCCGCGAGCATTCCCAGTGGGTACTGGTAACGTTAGCGGAAAAGCAAATGATGAATACGAAGAATGGATAAAGCATTTGATCGATACACTTACTGATCCGGCCGGTGTCGGAGAGATGATCGATATTGGCGACTCTGATGATGAGGGCGTCGAAGCAGAGAACGAGGAAATTGATATTGCACAGCCAGCGTCGCTTAAAATTTCGAAAGCGACCAGTGCTAAGGATGTCATCGATGTGGAGGACATGGGTGTAATCATTGAGAATTCCCGAGCGTCAGGTGATTTGACAACTAGAAAAGAAATGGTCGGCAAAGACACACCTACTTATAACGCTCTTACAAAGCAAGGCTACACGATTGTCGGCAGTCACTCTGGTGTCAAGATCTGCAGATGGACCAAATCAGCTCTTCGAGGACGGGGGTCATGCTATAAGTTCGCCTTTTATGGTATTAAGTCGCATTTGTGCATGGAAACCACGCCGTCCCTCTCCTGTTCCAATAAGTGTGTCTTCTGCTGGCGACATGGAACAAACCCTGTCGGAACGACTTGGCGTTGGCAAGTTGATCCACCGGACCTCATTCTGAAAGGCGCCTTAGAAGCCCACTACCGCAAAATCAAACAAATGCGCGGTGTGCCCGGTGTACAGGCCGCCCGTTTCGCTGAAGCTTTTACAGTTCAACACTGTGCTCTAAGTCTCGTTGGTGAACCGATCTTTTACCCGCATATCAATGAATTCGTGGGAATGCTACATGAAAGGAATATTTCCAGTTTTTTGGTGTGCAATGCGCAGCATCCGGAGCAGCTCAAAGCGCTTGACCAAGTCACTCAGTTATACGTGTCCATTGATGCCAGTGATAAGGAGTCGCTACGGCGCATAGACCGGCCGCTGCATAGGGTGCGTTAGTTATTTCCTTATTAACTTCTAATAAGCTAACATGAATGTTATAGGATTTTTGGGAGCGTTTTAATCAGTGCTTAGATATTCTTCGAAACAAGACGCGGCTACGAACTGTATTCCGATTGACCCTGGTGAAAGGCTTCAATGCCAGCGAAGTTCTTGGTTACGCCAAGCTCGTTGCACAAGCGCTTCCATGCTTTATTGAGATCAAGGGTGTTACATATTGTGGTACTTCATCCACAACCAGTGGACCGAATGGTGCATTCAAGGGAGCCAGTAAAGACAGCCTTACTATGGCTAACGTTCCATTCTACGAAGAAGTTCGAGACTTCGTGCTTCAGCTCGATGCGTCTTTGAAGGATCTTGGCTTGAACTATGAAATCGCGGCCGAACATGCGCATAGCTGCTGTATACTCATCGCTCAGAAACGATTTAAGATTGACGGTGAATGGTATACGCATATTGACTATAATCGATTCTTCGAGCTATTGCGCCAGGGAATTGAGTTTGGACCGATGGATTATATTGCCAAGTCTCCGTCTTGGGCACTGTTCGGTTCTGAGCAAGCTGGATTTAATCCTGAGGATGAACGAGTTGTTAGTAAGAAGTCAAAAGCCTATAAGAGTGAACAGCTTGCGATATAGTTGAACTGTATTCTACGATGTAATAGATTGTGATATAATAGGCTTTACCGATTTATTCATACAGCATTTCCTGCTTTCTCTCTAATAAGAGAGCCATCTAGTAGTCATCGTTTCCAACCAGTCGCTCGATATTTGAGTGTAACTAATGTAACTGTATTGATAGCATATAATTGAAGATAACTGGATCATATGAATTTATCGTGATCTAGAGGTGGTATGACGGAACACTTGTGTTGCTGAGCCTAAATGAATTTCTCCGTCTGTGAGTTCCACTCCCGGCGTATTGCCTTTTCTGTCTTTACAACTAAAACAGGAATAGGTTAGTAACTTAGCTTCACAATTAAGAAGCAATAAAAGTATAAGCACACACAGAGCAAAATATCTTGTTATTGGTCTGCAGCCTGGCACATCGTCGATCTTGAAGGGCAATTTTTCAAAATTGCATGAAAATTGAAGGTACTTCTTAACCTCGCAATCCGAGAGATCACGACGCTCTAACATACGCTCGATATCTGTACGCGTAAATCGACCTTCGTCAATGGACATATCTTTCAATAGCGCGAACCGATTCCCTATTGCAACATCACCTATAGCACGAGAAGGTTAGGGTTATCCAATTTAGCCGTCAGGAATGCACACTTACTTGTTTTAGACGGCCACCAAACCCCCGATTTTGAACTTACGAACAAAATGGAGAGATCTGGTGGTACCACCCTGCATGCCATCTGGCAAGACCAGAATGGCAAGGATACAAGCCTCAGCGCACAGCCACTCTCTTCTGGAAGAAGGGCGAGTAGCTCGCCCGAAGATCGAGTGACTGTTCTCGTATATGTATAGATTCTCGAGTTAGGCTCAAGAATCTATAGAAAGGAACATCCATTTGGACAAAGGCGTAGGGAGAAGAACCCAGTGGGAAAACAGATATTCCCGGAGGTAAAAACCTAACACTGTTCCGTATGAGCCTGACGGCTCTGCCCCGATGCCCAATTTCGAGTACACGTCCCCGGAACTGGTACATATTGTCCAAGTGGCTTGGTTCTCACCACTTGGACTTACCCTGTTCCAGGGCGAATTCGCGTACTCGAATTAAAGAGGAGTCCGTCAAGGACTCCCCTCATGCCCCTGTAGAGGACGCGTCGCCGGACCGATAGCAACCAAGTGGCTTGGTTCTCACCATCTTGGTATCGGCCGGCTCCGGCGGCTGGTCCCGGCCATACGTCCTCTTGCCCATAGTCGAGTACGCATCGCCGGAACTGGTAGCGACCAAGTGGCTTGGTTCTCGCCATCTTGGACTCACCTTGTTCCAAGGCGACCCTGCGTACTCGAATTGTTTAACGAGGATCTCAGCCTGGTCACAGACTCCCCTCTTGCCGCTGTGGAGGACGCGTCGCCGGACCGATAGCAAACAAGTGGCTTGGTTCTCGCCATCTTGGTATCGGCCGGCTCCTGGCCGCGCTCTTGCGGGGTGGTCGAGAACACCGTCTGCCTGCATTAGAATGTTAGCTAAATGACCAGACTGTGGGAATTGGAAATTACTCGCATGTGTTCGAAGAGGATCTCAGCCTGTCACAGGCTCCCCTCTTGTGTCCGTGCAGACCGGGTCGCTGGCCAAGCGACTTAGTTCTCGCTGTCAATTGAGAATCCATTGT